>PVIU01011081.1:0-66583 GCA_004026605.1 Ondatra zibethicus
GGATGGGGGTGGGCCTTGGACTTCCAACAGGGCAGGGCACCATGCCCTCTTTCAAGGAAGAAGGGGGAGGGAGGAGGGGTGGGGGGTAGTGGGAGGGGACCGGGAGAAGGGGAAGAAAGGAAAAAAATTTTTTTTTTAATCTTTAATTATGTTCTTGAATGGAAAAAATAAAACAAAACAATGTATGGAAAAAAAAAAAAGAAGAGACAATCTATACTAGTAACAATCAGGAAGAAAAAACCTTAAGCAATGGAAGTTTATTAACTTTATAGTCTAATGATTAATTTTTGGAAATCTTCCTTACATTTAAGAAAAATCTCATAAGTTATAATCTGAACTGTGTATCCAAGACAACTACAGATTTTAATAAAATTATAAAACTTAAAAAAAAAAAAAGAAAGAAAGAAAGAAAAGTAATGGCACTGGGATTTGATTCTACTGCATGTACTGGCTTTTTGGGATCCTAGTCAGTTTGGATTCACACCTTCCTAGGCCTGGATGGAGGCGAGAGGGCATTGGGCTTCTGACAGGGCAGGATAACCTGCCCTCTCTTAGGACTGGAGGGGAAAAGGGGAGGGGGAGTGGGGAAGCGGGAGGGAAATGGGAGGAGCGGAGGAGGTGGAAATTTTGAATAGTACTATTTATAATGCAATAATAAAAAATCAAATGTGAAAAAAAAGAAAGAAAAGAAGGCTAACCGAAGTATTTGTCACCCAGAGTCCCAGCAAAGAGCATTCCTCCAGGGTTTCTACATTAGGTTTCTGCTTGAGTTCCTGCTCTGACTTCCCTCCCTGATGATGGACTGTAATCTGAAGCTGAAATAAATCCTTTCCTCCAGTAAGTTGCTTTTGTCCAATTGTTTTATCACACAGCAGCAGAAGAGACAAAAACTTACCTAATTGCCTTTTAATGACTCTTTGCTTAGACCACGTTGTACAATGAAACTACTGCATTGGTTGCTTTGTAAAAATACCCTTACTTTTGACCTTATCTTAGAGCCACAAGTCATTCGACTAAGTTGGGCACTGAGAACCAGTATTTTTTTTTCAAATTTCTCCAGATGATTCTAGAATTAACCAAGACTGAGAACTACTACTGATCCTCAGAGAATGTCTTTTGACATATCTTCCTTCCCTTTTCAATTAGATGTTGTAATAGTTAATTTGATGTGTCAATTTAGCTAGGCCAAAATACCCAGAAAAAAAATGATTAAATATGAGTATGTTTATTGCCGTGAGGCAGATAACCCTTCATAAGCTGAAGAGAAGGGTTATCTAATCAGCTGGAGACCTTAATAAAGAAAGACTGACTTCCCTTGCGGATGAAGGCATTCAGTCACAAGACAATCTTCAGATTCAGGATGTCATTCTTCACCTTTCCTTGGTATCTCCAAGTTCACTCTGCAGAGTTTGAACTAGCCAATATCCATAGTCTTATGGGTCAGTACCTTAAAGTGAATCAATCTTTCTGTTCATCTTGACTCCCTTTATATACATATATGCATAACCATGTATACACATACATATATGCAATGAACATGTTTGTATGGACTGGAAAACCCTAACTTATTTAGCAGCTATAGCTTATTTCTTGCCCATTTTCCAGGATCTAACACATGCAGTGAGCACATAGATAATTTGGCACATGCAGTCAGAAGGAAATCTGGTTTCAGATCATGGAAACCAATTCGCTTGGCCTGAACAAATGGAAAAGCTATGATAAGGCCATGATGTCTGCTGTAATCAGTCAAGACACTTCTTAAGTCTTGTTGAAGGGCAGAAAATTTACTAGGAGTCTGGCCCATCTCTTGTCTTTGCCTCTGCAAGTTAGCCTTGGTCTTCTCTCACTCTGCTTGCACAGTTTTCCCTGCCACAACTCTGCCTTCCGGTTTCCAGGAATAAAAATCTTGGCATTCTTTTCAATTTGTCTCTTTTTTTCTAGCCTGTCATATTGATCAATCAACAAATTCTGTCTAATTTCAACAGATTTCCAGAGTCCAAAACCTTCTTAACATTGTTAGTTCCTAAGCCGCTGTCATCTGATACATGATTATTGCAGTAGTCTTTCTGCCTCCCACATCCCCCACGTAATTATTCTACCTACATTTCTTGTTGACTCTCATTGTCTTCTGTGAAGAATCAAATGTTGCTCTAATTTTCCAGGTAAGCAAGTTGAGAAGCAAAATACATAAAGTAATGAAACTTGAGAAAATTAAAATCAGGATTCAAGCCAATTGATTATACATCATATATCATAGACTTTGCTATTATACCAGGGGATTCACTAACTAAATTCAACATTAGAACAATGTCTTAATACAGTTCTAACATGTAAATTAGATCTGAACAGGATTGTTCAGGTTGGAGGTAGGATTGACTTGTGGAACATCATAGTTAGTGTGGCAATCTGTGTCCTACTTCAGAGTTGTGCATCAGAGAGCAAATAAAGTACCATAGAGATGGCAACTTCTTCCCAATTGCCATACATCTATTTCAATAAATTTTCCATGTTTTGAAATTGAGCCAATCCCTCTGTTAATTTCATTTTCAAATAAGAATGGGAGGAAAGACTTGCATCCAGAGCCGTGATTCTTACTAGATTCTAGACAGACTTCCACTTGGATGATTTCAGGTTTTCTTGATTATAAGATTCTTAACTTGAATTTACCAAAGAAGCAGAGACTAGGTAAATCTTGGACATTGGTTATTGGAATCTTGCCACTCTTGCTCTTCAATCATTCTTTGCATTCCTGAAAAGGGATACTATAATAAGAAGGCCGAGCTAGGGAACAAAAAAAATCATGGGTCAGGGTTTCTTACTCCCATTGACTCATTAATAAGTCAACTAATTGATGTGGGCTTAGTATATTGCTGCCACTGATCTCCAGATGGTGACAGCATCTCAATAATATCAAAAACTAAACTTTTAAGGAATATTTACCTTGCTGTGAATTTTAGGTTTTAGGGTTGAAATTTAATTTATGTTAATTTCTGAAGATGAAAAACCAAGTAGATTTCATACCCCCAGCTCTTGTTTTCACCATCTATTCCCCACCACATACTTGGGGTCTTAGAGGTTGACTATACATTAAGTAGCTGTATCTTAGAAATAAGATTTCTTTAATTAATTTTAGTATGTTTATCTGTATGTGAGTTTGTGTGCCTGTCTGAGTATATGCATATACACTACATACATGCAGAAGCCTGCAGATGTTAAAAGAGATATTGTATCCCCTAGCACTGGAGCCATATACAAATCATTTTGATTCACCATGTGAATCAAACCCAGGTTTTCTGCAAGAGTAGTAAGTACTCTTAACATGAAGTCTATCTCTCCATTCCCAAAGGTATGAGGTTTTAAGAATTACTGCTAATAGGTTTATTTCTGTGAAATCTATTCCAGCAATCATGGGTCTGGAATGGTTGCCCCAGAATCAGGCAGGAGGCAATGGCTGATTACCTGTCTAGAGTTCTGCAAGGTCAAATCATTCACTAGTACAACCTGTGTGACTGTAACACCAAAGAAAACTATTCTGATCTTAAATTCAGGTGCTGATGTGTGGATAAGCATTAGCTTCAACATTTTGAGGCTACATTAGCAATTCATACCTGACCAATGCAAATGAGAGCATCAAAATTACCATCCGTATGGATCCTCATGAAGTTCTTTAAGAATTCCTGAGACTCTTTCAGGGTTTTCTAGTTATTATATTTGACAATCAGGATTCCCATCTGATGCATGGTGATCTTGAAATTCTGAGTTGACTTGGGTTTTAAGGCAACATCAGGACTCAGCAGCAGTGCAATGCCCCTGCTACAGACCTGAATGAGAATTTCCACATTCACTCTTTATGTTTGGCTTTATGTTTGCTCCTTATCTCCATGGCAGGATAATTTCCTAAGAAGCCACCCTATTCATCTGCCCAGGTATTGCTGCTTCCTGAGTACTAAGATAGGTGGAAATGACATTGAGTACAAACCCTAGATTCAAACCCTGGCTTTTAGCTGTGTAGCTTTGGTGAGAGAATTAGTCTGAACAGGCTTAGTAGATGCTGAGCTAGTAATACGTGTGTGTGTGTGTGTGTGTGTGTGTGTGTGTCTTGTTTATGCGCACATGTCTTTGGGTTTATTTCTATCGTTCTATGCCTTATTGCCTTGAGATGGGTTCTCTTACTGAACAAGGAACTTGCCATTTGGTTTGACTGGCTGGCCAGCTCCCAGGATCTGCCTGTCTGTATGCTCCAATTCTGGGTTTATACCTATGGCAATGCCTGACTTTTTGTGTGAGTGCTTGGGATTTGAGCCCAGGTCCTCCTTGTGCTTGTACAGCAAGCACTAATATTCACTGAGCCATATCCATAGCCTCTGTACTCTTTTTTTTTTTCTTTCTCCAAATCAAACTTCAGCTTCTTTGGGTATTTGTAGCTCCCACAAATTCTCTCTCCTATGGTCTTTTCCTGCTTTACTTTGATCCTCATTTTTCTCTTTTTTTCTGTCCCACTTGTCTCAGTTATTTGTCTTGTTTATCTCTGTATCTGTCTTGTTTAGCTCTGCCTGACACATATTAATTGTTCCAGAATGTTGATTGTTGATAAGTGCTTCTAGACTTCTGGTCCTTACCCATCTGTTTTTACAAGATATTCCAACTTGAGTGATACTCACAGGGAAACAACTCAATTCTGAAGGCTTCCTTCTACATTCTCAAGGGCAGAGTCAGTTATGTCAACCTTCATTCTTCTAAGCATGGGGGAGCACAGAGTGGGGAGAGAGCCTCCATCATTTCCAGATCATCAGACTTCAAAAGAACTTTTCCAAATCATATGTGATGGATGTCATGGTGACACATTGGGCCAGACTGCCCCCGGAGTAATGGTGAATAGGAGATAATAAGATGTCCATGCTGTTAGTATGACTATCCTAGTGGAACTTGGGGAATGGCACTTCTGTCCAGTTACTGTTAGACAATGTGAATCTTCTGTTAAATCCTTAACCCTCTAAATGAGATCTCAGGGCCTTCGACTTGGTATGGGGTAGCATTATAAAGAAAACTACAAACTATTCTCTGTATTAGACCTCAGTGTAGAGAATTCAGTAGGAAATTTCATCATATATTTTCTGTAAACTCAATGTTGTATATACCCCCATTGTCTCTCCCTATTCTCTGTTTATGGGGAGAGTTGTTTTACCATAAAATATCTATAAATTATTCTTTTGGAGAATTAGTGTTTAAGCATGAAAAAGTCCTGCTCATGTGATATTCCTGGCTTGTATAGCACAGGTAACTGCAGCATTTGAAACAGAAACAGAACCCCACTGAAGAATCGTAAGAGGCAGAAGAACTGGCATCAGCACTACTCCAAGGCAATGACAGACAGGCTGGACCCTGAGGAGATGACTGAGAAGGTGGTAAGTTCAGAGAGCAGGGAAATAGAACTTCCCCTCCCCGTGCAACACTGAGGCGCAATACTGAAAAGTGCCCCAAAGGAAGATAAATATTCATGCCAGTTTTGGGAGGGTACCAGTGCTTCCTTATCTGAAAAATCTATCTGCCCTTCCAGATTTCAAGGGCACAGTGGTGGGGACACAGGAACATATCCTTTTACGGGGGATAGTCAGTTCTTATGGCTCATATCTGTAACCCCAGCATTTAAGAGTTGGAGACAGCATCTCAAAACCTTGCCTGAATTCCAGAGAACTTAACTGTGTGAAGATCCTTTTTTCCTACCTATGACATAAACATAACTTTTACTTCCAAGTTTGGCAACATTAAGCACTGACTGTGCTTTAACTCACTTCCATGCTATGACTATAACCATTCCATCATGTTTCAGCTGAGGAAACTGAGACATGGGTGTTGCAAGGACTTACCTAAAGTCACATGAGCTCATGGTGGTAGAGTTGGAACCATGGACTCTAGAAGTCTAGTCTATGGTCTATATACCTCATGGTAAGGCCATACTGCCCTGCCATCAAGACCATCTTACAAAGACCTATTGGCCAGGATCCCACCATAGCCATCGTTTTTAGAAACCAGCACTGTGTGCATGGATCTGTCTGTGGCTCACCCCATGCCCTGGTGTTCCTTGGTGTTTCTCCTATTCAGTTCTTGGCTACTCAGAGATACTTAGTAACATGAACTTCTCTCTTCTTTATTTTTAAGTTCCCTGGTATCCTGTTTGATAAAAGACACTAAGTGGCGAACATGAAATGTAAAGGATATTCATGAACTTAGAGACATCGGAAAAAACTGGGATCATATGGAGCATGATTGAATATAGTAAAAATACTCATAAATATTTGTTGTCCTCCTGCTAAGTCCATCAGAGTACAGAGTCTGTTGATGCATTATCCGTTTAGTCATTCACACCGACTTCTGAGGTAGGTCCTGATTTTATCCCCATTTGACTTAGATTAACTTAGGTTTACATTGTTAGTGACCTGCAGAGATAAGTTATAAACCCATCTAAATCCCAAACTCATGAGCCTAATTCGTGCTGTGTTCAGATCCCTGCCCAGATGGCCTGACCTTGCATATTCAACATGGGAGCACATGGTTGTCTTGTTATTAATGTAATATAGCATTGCTTGCACTTCTGGGAGACTTGGAAGGCCCCTTGCAATGTATCGCTCTGTGTGCTTTTTGTTTCCACTAGAAAGGTACTTTGTTTAAAATCACTTTGCAAATGAGAAAATTGAGACCCAGGGACGTTTGTTAAGTTGCACCAAATCCCACCACTAATAAGGGACAAGTCAGTGTTTGTTCCAAGTGGTCTGATTCTGATGCAGTCAACCGCTCTGCTCACCTGACCACCAGCAGTGGTGGGTCATTCCATATCCCTGCCTGTGGCAGCTCACTCCTTAATTAGCTGGAGATCTTCA
The DNA here is from genome assembly GCA_004026605.1 of Ondatra zibethicus. Taxonomy (NCBI): domain Eukaryota; kingdom Metazoa; phylum Chordata; class Mammalia; order Rodentia; family Cricetidae; genus Ondatra; species Ondatra zibethicus. The sequence continues at coordinate 6,879 of PVIU01011081.1, forward strand.
AAGGCTAAAGCTGTGGGCTTGATCTCTGATAGCTGTAGCCTGAGCCTTAATCCTACCAGATGTCCTGCAAATATCCCACAGATCTAAGCCTGTGGTTACCAAGGAGACCAGGTGGGAAAATGGGGATGGCTCAGTGCCAGCTAGTCAGCTCTGCAGGGAAAACTGAATTGCCAATAAGAGGTCAGAATTCACTTCTCTGTATCATTAAAACCCACGGAAAACATGCAGATGAATCTGACTTCCCTGCGTCCCCAAGTATGAAACCTGTCCCCAACAACATGCACAAAATATTGTCTTCTGAAATCACTGTTTTGTGAAGGGGTCAGATGTTTACATTTAAAAAGTAAACACTGTATGTCTAGATATATGATGTCTGTAGAACAAAGGCATTTTCCAATGGAAACTTGGGAGGTTAGAAGGCAGAGCCCAGAGTCATAGGGAAAGTTGGGATTGCTAGGGGCTGAGAGGATCAAAGTCTAACCCCTCTTAAGGTGTGTGTGGGCGGTTGGGGGGACTACAAGCATACCACTAACAATTGCAGAATAAGAACTGGACCACCCATCTGCAGGTAACAGGCTGGTGAAAGGTGTGAAATTGTTTGCTCAGAACTCTTTGAAAATTCATTTTTGTTTTATTGGCAGAGTTTACTAGTTAGAAGTAGCCATATCGTTGCAGAAGGAAAAGGATATTCTGTTGACAGGTTAGTATTTCTAAAGCCAGACTGAAGGGGAAAATTAATCTGGCTAATTTGATCTACCAAGATAGCCAATAGGAAACTGTTTTCTCAAACACCTAGTCCCTTTATTTGAATTACCTGCTGTATTTATGTTAATTCTAGGTAATCCCCCACTTATTTCAAGCCATGAAATTACATTGAAAGTTTAAACATTGACTACCAGGGAGGTTGTTACACCACTGTACATTGCTCATGTTTCACAACTCTTTCAACAACAACAAAAAAACAAGTTTATTGCTTTAAAAGTAAAGATGTCCTGTCACAGTGTTAGACAGTATCATGCATGCATTGAATAACACTGAATTGTGGACTCTTCTGTCTTTTAGAACTGCTGAGGAGATATCCGATGCTGTTCTAATGTGCTTGCTTCTGAAGGGTGGCTTGATGTTTTTCATTTCAGCTCTTAATATTGTTTGTTTATTTGTATTTTGACACCTTGCCTATAACATGTCATGGAGAGAATCTACTCGAGTTTTTTTTTTCTATTTGCCTCTTGCATTTAAATAACCATCTCTTTCTCTATATTCAGGGAGTTTTCTTCTGTAGTTTCAGTGACTAGGTTCTTGGTGGCTTCAGTTTTTCTCTTCGTTCCCTCTTGGGTCCTTTGGGTTTTGGGAATTGGTCTCTTGTCTTATCCCAGAATGTGTGGATATTGTGGTATGTCTCTTTGTTCATGTATTTCCCTTTACTGATGATATTTGACTGCAGTGTTTCTTGACTTTGTCTCCTGTTCTTCATTTTTTTTTTTACCTTGATGATTTTCCTTGTGGATGGGTTTTTCATCATATCATTTTTCTTTCAAATTCTTAATTTTCTTGCCATGTTTTTCCCATATTGCTGATGTTCTCATCCATATTGCTTTTTTCCTATTTTTATTTTATTTTGAGCTTCATTTATTTTATGTGTATGTTTTGCCTGCATGTATATATGTAGACTATGTTCATGCCTGGTGCTTACAGAGGTCAGAAGAGGATGCCCAGTTCCCTGGAAGTGGAGTTGTGGATGCTTGTGGGTAACCATGTGGAAGATGGGAATAAAGACTTGCAAATCTGTTGGTGTAAACTTATCAGTTTTATCTGGAGATTTTCTTGTTGAGTAGCCTACTCGTATGTGCTCAGTCACTGGCCCCACTCATAACAGGAAACAAAATGGTCTTATTTGTTTGTTTGTGAATGAGGCCTCCACTTCCCCTCCTTCCATCTTAGAGCCATCTGGCCTGACTCAGGTATCACCTTAGCTTCCTTCCTTCTTTCTTTCTTTCTTTCTTTCTTTCTTTCTTTCTTTCTTTCCTTTTTTGGTTTTTCAAGACAGAATTTTGTATATACTGACTGTTCTGGAACTCACTCAATAGACCAGACTGGCCTTGAACTCAGAGATCCGACTGCCTCTGCCTACAGAGTGCTGGTATTAAAGATGTGTACCACCATGCCCAGATTTGTCTTTCCTTTTTCAGTGTATCGCTTTTTCACTTTTGTGTCACTACTTCTGTGACTTCCCAAAGCTCTTCCTTTCTTTCCCTCTGAGGGATGGAGTCTATATTCTTCCTTTCCTGACTCTTCTTCAAAGGGTCACAAGAAAAGAAGCTTCTTGTCTACCATCTTATCTAGAAGTCATCCCGTATTTCACTGATTTATTCAATAAACATATGGAGCATATGATAGGTCTTGCCACAGTTGTCCTTGTTTGACCTCAACTGAGATACCTACCCATGATCCATGACCCTTTTAATTAAATTGTCCTCAGTGACCCTGCTGAGAATCACCTGTTCCAACCCACACAGTAGATTTCTCTCTCCATCTCTCTCTCTGTATGAGTATGTGTATGTGTATATGGGTGTATGTGTATATGAGTGTATGTGTATGTAAGTATGTGTGTGTATGAGTATGTGCGTGTATGTACAAATTTGTACAACAAACAGTAGGTATTTTCTCTGCCTTAATCCATGCTCTTTGAAGCATTTTGAAGTGCATAATGTTTGCTTTGCCCCCACCCTCAGGGCAGAAGTATCCAGAATAGAGATAATGAAGTTTGAAGACTTTCTTTTTAAGGTTGCTTCCATGTTTTTCTTTTTTAGAATTTATGGTCATGGTTTGAAAAATGATTAAATCTCCAAATGGGTAAAAATTTGCTTAAAAACTTACATTATTTGGGGGTATAGATGTGATACAAACTAGCTGAGTTTTTAAGTATCCAATATCTTTTATTATAAAAATAAGAAGGCATTATTTCATTTAGGGAATGCTGATTGCTTAAAACTACACTCTTTGAATAAACCTATATTGGTTTAATGAAGTTTTCCTGTGATTAGTATAATTTACTGCAATTGTATTCAAACCCCAAATTATGGGTATTATACAGATGAAATAGAGCCCTGGTTGAGGCAATTAGTTTAATGACTTTCCTGATGGGAAATGAAGCAGGGACTCCACATAGCAGGACTTCCCGTTAGCACATGATGTGAGGCCAACACTCCTTGAGGGCAGGTCCTCACTCTCTTGTGCCAGTCACTTTCTGCCTTTTTCTTTGTAAGCACATGGTGCTTTTGCAAACAGCACCTCCTCTAGTGGTGGCTTAATGTCTTTAATTCGTGTCCTTAAGCTGTGCAGTGCAAACCTTTCTCACCACTCACTCCGGTAATGCTACCAGACTACCTTGTACATTCAAACATGCTTTTTGTTTCATGAAGGTCCCTGGGGCAGCAGCGTAATGGCTATTCTCAATCATTCCTCTTGGAAAAGAACCAAGACCTGCTGAAGTGCTTGCTAAGAGTAGAGGAAATACTGAATGGGTAGTAAAAGAAGGAGGTTATAAATACAGCTAAGGCCATATGCTCAATTATAGAGATAAGGATAGTAATTGAACTGAATGTTTCTGTCATATTTTTTGTACAAATATTGTGATTTCTTTATCATTGTAATATAATGTAAACTAAAAGAATATCAACAGTCACCACATTTAGGTTTTGAGATACCAAAAGAATGTCCCTCAAGGGATATTGTACCTATTCTAAAATTTATAACACATTTGCAGATGTTTGAGGGATGGTTATATCATGGTCAGTATACTTATGGTTAAATATATTCTTGACTAGCATGACCAATAGACTCCTGAATTAATATCTTAAAAAGTACACTTTGCTAACACACCGGAAAGGCTTCTGTGCTGTCAGCATGACCCAGAAATATAAATTGGCACGACCTTTATAAAGGGAGTTTGAATCCTATTCAAATTCTTTAAAAGCATGCATGCTGTTTGTTCTGTGCATTTATCTTAAGATAATCATCATGTCTAGGTACCTGGCTTATTGGCAAAGGTTTTACTGTAACACTGTTCATAAAGATTTTAAAATGCAAAAAGACAAATTTGTGATCCATAGAGGATTAACTAAATTACTAAATAAAGATTTCCAGGCTGTTGCCTCCATGATGAGAATTACAGGAGATAAGAGAGCAGGAAGAACTGCTCTATAGCCTCTGAAGAGAGCATCATCACATGGATAGTGCAGATAAAATCAGATAGCTGTGGGATATTCCCTGGACCACCCTCTTGTAAGCTGCAGATGGGAATAAATAAATATTACACTGTCTGCTATGCAGAAAATTTCAGTGAGAATCAACTCAGTCCTTACTTCAATTTGATTTCCATGTCAGCAGTCATCCAGAAATCAAACTCTGTGGTGGCAAGGGGAAAATCACATTTCTACAATGATTCACTTGAGCTAAACGTACATCCCTTACTTGATTTTAGCCAAAGTATGTTGTTTACCTTGTCACTTTTTTTTTTGAGATCAGAGTATCTTCTAGTTTTCCTACTTCCTGAGAGGCAGACGATTATGTACATATCTCTCACATACAGTTATAAAAGTACACCTGGAATATGCAAATGACTGACTCTTCCAGGGCCTGAGATTGTAGCACCTTGTCCCCGGCCCAGCTGTAAACCTCTGGTAAGTCTTAGACTTTGGGTGGTTCCTGCCAATATCCCTGATTGGATATTTAAGACTCAACTTTAATATTTTGTAGGACAGGGTGAACACTCTAATAAAGGCACTCCCCATGAGCTTCTTCTATAAAGACTTTTTCTTCAGTCACCTAGCACTCAAGACAGAGTCACAGGGATGCCCTCCTCTCTATGGCTGTGACATTTGAAAGGACACGGGCTCCAGCTAGGAAGGGAGACAACCCTCAGTGCAGGCCTTTTCTCTCCTCTGACAATGAGTTCAGGGGATGAAAGTTTGAGATGAATATCACATGTGAAGGGCTTTTGTTGTTTGTATGTTTTAATGTAAGCTTGATTATTTTATTGCTAATTTAAAAATAAATGACTTTCTATTGATTGAAAAAAGAAGATTAAGTAAATTAATCTGAATCTGCATAATTGAAGGCTATTTAGTCATTGAATATGACATTATGTGAGATAGAATATCATAAATGTGTTTTTACTGAGAAGGGTAGTTATAATATGGGTTACATAAGATGATTTCCTAAGTGGAACAAAGGTTGAGGGTGTTCGTATATGGACAGATGAAACTAAGACCCAACGACATCTTCTAAAGCAGTGGTTTTTGACCTTTCTAAGGCTGCAACCCTTTAATATGTCCCTCGTGTTGTGGTGATCCCCAACCATAAAATTATTTTTCTTTGCCATTTCATAACTGTGTTTATTTTGCTAATGTTATGAATAGTAATGTAAATATCTGTGTTTTCCAATGGTCTTAGGTGATCCTTGTGAAAGGGTCATTTATCCCCCAAAGGGATCATGACCTAGGAGGGCCTCAATGTTCTCTCTGGTGATAGTATTAGACAATTTTGTAATTTCATCTCTGTAATCTACCTTGTGACCAGAAAGTAAATTTTTGGGTTTTTGATTGTTTGTTTGGTTAATGAAGATATCAGTATATTCAGTGCTATTTTCACCTACCATCTAATTACCAAACATCTTCCTGAAGACTCAAGACACTTTATAGGAAATGTATTGGTACCCAACTGCTTAGAAATGTCACCAGCTGGGGGAAGTCACACTCTTTCCCATCATCAATCAGTGTCTTCATGCCTTGATTTCCAATGCCTGCTATTTCCCTGACTCTGCTCTCAAAGTCATCCTAGACTAAAGAAAGCCATCTCACCCCTGTCCGGCTCTCACTTGATCAATGCGCCCATAGGTGGTCTGTCTTCAGTAAAGAAACATGCCCTCTGTTTTTCCTACCGATAGTAGCCCAGAAAGATTCATTTCTGATTAGTTTCTTCTGATGGCTGGTATTTTGATATGCAACTTCCTTGTCTCCCAGTCTCTTCTTTCACTGTCTTCCAGTGTCGTAATAGATAAGGAGAGAGTATCACATTTCTGGCCCAATATGAGTTTTTTTTTTTACCAGAAGCCTATGGGTTCAAATAAAACAGAAAATGGTAACTGGAGCCCTGGAGCCTACTCCAGCAACCAGACCAATTTGATCTGTGAAATAGTCCTTCAAAAGAGTCTAATTCTCTAGTTTGGAAAACATCATGCTTCTGTTCAAAAAAAGTTTCTCAGCATTGGGTCAGGAGAAAAACGGGAACTTTTTAGCTGGGAGTGGGGAGTAGAGGATTTATGGAGTAGGTTTGAGACAAGGTATCATGCAGCACTGCCTGGCATTAAATCCACGGCAGTCTTCCTGCCTTAGCCTCCCTAGTGCTAGGATTACAAATGCATCATTACACTAGCATTGAGAACTTAATTTTAATTTTAAAGTTATCACTCTAACTTGTGGGTTTTATTACAGCCTTTCCATTATGTCATTACATTTCATTCTTATTCAGCTGTTGTGTACTTCCCCCTAATTCCTTCTTATTGATCCCTTTCTTTCTCCTAATAGTCCCACTTTCTACATTCATGCCACATGTATTCTATTACTGTCTCTTCCTACCTTAATATCTCTTCTTCCAGCTTCATGGTTCTCTTTCTAGTTGCATAACCTAAACACACACACACACACACACACCTAGATTTTACATGTGAGATAAAATATGTGTCATTTCACTTTTGGAATTGTTTTTATGAATGTGGTCTCTCTGTATATCTTAGGCTGGACTTGAGGTTATAACCCTCCAGCCTCAGACTCCTGAGTGCTAGAGTTACAGGCATGTGCCACCCTGCCCTGGCTTGAAGACAGAACAGTTACAAAATTAGAAAGGTATTTAGTTCAAGTTTTAACTGCATAAGGAATGTGAATGAATCTCTCTGCATGTTTTTATGTTTTTATAATAGACCACAACACTATGGTATCACTGCTTTACAGAGGACATGGCAAAGGACTATGGAGGTAGCACATCCTAGATAAGAGAGAACTGCACAGAAAACAGTCTAAGAGACAGAAGGGTTTGGCCAGGCCAGTTGCCCCAAAGCCAGAGTAGGACAGCAAATAACAAGCTGGAGAGGGAAAGCAGATGCTGAAACAGACAGACGTGTGGCTGCTTGAAGAAGAGACCATTGTCACGTAGTGTGGCAGCTACACAAGGTTTAAACTGCTGGTTTCCCAGTCATCCTGCAGCCCAGCTCACCCACATTCCATTATTTTTTGAGTCAGCCGGGGCAGGGCCTGCCTCACATATTCTCCAGCACCAGTTCGTGCTCTAGAGGCTCCCACCAAGCTGCTTCCCTTCCTCCTTGCCTAAGTGACTTCCATGTTCAGAGCCCAGGATATACTTTTGTATATCCCTACGCCCACATTTGTTTCTATATCTAGCTTTCTGGCTGAATTAAGATGTAGAATTATAACACACACACACACACACACACACACTCATGATTCCAGCTTGCATCTTTGTCTTTTGAGTTTGAAATAGCCTTCCAGTCCTTGCAATAGCCCTGTGGCACCACACGCCTCTCTAATGCATGCTATTCACAGTGTACTTTGTTGTGGGATAATCTTTTCATACACTGTGAAGATGTGTCTTTTTTTATTCATCTATTTATTTTACACTCTGACCACAGCGCCCCTCCTTCCCTTCAAGTCCCTCTCCCCCATCCCCCCAATCCCTTCCTCTTCCATCTGCACCCAGAAAAGGGTAGGTCTCCTATGAGTATCAATAAAGCATGTCATATCAAGCTGCAGCAAGACTAAGTACTTCCCCATGTATTAAGGCTGGGCAAGGTGACCCAACCATAAGATGTAAGGTCCCAAAAGCCACCAAACAAGTTGGAGACAGTCCATGCTTCTGCAAGAGTCCCACAAGAGGATGAAGCTATACAACTGTAACACATATGCAGCGTTCCCAGGTTAGTGCCATGCAGACTCCCTGGTTGTCACTTCAGTCTCAGTAAACCACTATGAGCCCAGGACAGTTAATTGTGTGAGCCCTCCCCTAGTGTCCCCATCCCCTCTGGGTTCCACACTCCCTTCTCCTCCTCCCCTACAGGATTACCAAACTCCACCCAATGTTTGGCTGTGGGTCTCTACATCTACCTGCATTAGCTGCTGGATGGCACCTCTCTGATGACAGCTGGGCCAGGCACCAATCTGGTCACAGGAGATGGCCAGCTCAGGCTACCCATCCACTATTGCTAGAATCTAAGATGGATTCCTCCCCCTAGACTTCTGGGAGAATCTCCTGTGCCAGGCCTCCACCCAGCCTGGAAATGAGCCCCCCACTCACACAGCAGTCCCCCTCAGCACTCTAACTCCTCCCAACCCGATCGCTCATGTTCCCATCCCAGACCACCCTCATTCTACTCACAAAATCTGTTTCTCCTTCCCACTTCCCAGGGAGATCTGGTTGTCCCCCCATTAACTCTCCTTGCTACCTAATCTCTCTGTGTCTGTGAACTGCAGCATAGTCATCCTTCATTTTACAGCTAATATCCATGTGTGAGTGAGTATATACCATGTTTGTCTTTACCTCACTCAGAATGATTTTTTTTCTTCTAGTTCCATCCATTTGCTTTCCACTTTCCTAGTGTCCTTGTTTTTAATAGAGCTAATGTACCACATTCTCTTTATTCATTCCTCAGTAGAGGGATATCTAGCTTCCAGGTTCTAGCTATTACAAATAAAGCTGCTATGGACATAGTTGAGCAAGTGCCCTTGTGGTATGATTGAGTATCCCTTGGGTACATGCCCAAGAACGGTGTAGCAGTGTCTTATGGTAGGTTGATTCCCAGTTTTCTAAGGAACTGCTCCACTATCTTTCAAAGTGGCTGTGTAAATTTGCACTCCCACCAGCAATGGAGGAGTGTTCCTCTTGCTCCACAAGATGAGTCTTTTTCTTTTTTTTTTTTAACCTCATCTGCCTAAGGCATATTTTGATTGTTTTAATAAAGTGCTGAAAGGCCAATAGCTAGGCAGGAGAGAATAGGCAGGACTTCCAGGGACAGAGGGAAATCTGAGAGTTGGGGAATTTGCCATTGAGATGCGGAGGAAGTTGGATTTACTATATGGAGGAGAGGTAATGAACCACATGGCTTAACATAGGTTAATATAAACAGGTTAATTTAAGTTATAAGAGCTAGTTGGGACAAGCCTAATCGAAGGCCAAATTTTCATACTTTATAAGAAGTCTCTGTGTCATTATTTTGGAGCTGGTGATCCAAAGAAAGACCTTTCTACAGTACCTAAAAGCATACTTAGAAGAAAGGAGATAAATCCACTGTTGCATTTGGAAAAGAGTTTGACACATTAGTAAATGTTTGACAACATGTGTACATCACACACAGGCCTAACTTGCATCTGCCTTTCAAGCTTGCAGGTGAGTTCCATAAGCATAGAGAACAAGTCTCTATCCCAACCTGTTGTAGACCTGGACTATAGAATGAGTTCTGTAAACAGAACATTGCCAAACTCGAGTGTAAAAATGGTGGAGCACAGCTGGTCCCTGGCCTTTCACAGGTTGCAGTTTACCAGGAAGACAATTACAGCACGAGAAGTGCTGTGAAACGCAGGAGCAGGGTGCTAAGGAAACACTGGAGGGCCGGTTTATCCCCATACTAGTGGGCTCCCAAGTCGAGATGGTAGTTAAACAAAACAAATACAGGCTGGAAGAAATGTCATCATTGTCATTCCTAGCCACAGGTGCAGTGCCTAAACATAAGAAAGGACTTGGTGACCCAGAGGCCAGAGCTCCCAAGAGAGAGCTTTAAACCAAAGAACAAACCTCTGATGGTAGGACAGAGACACTTACATTCATCTTTGATTCAGTTTCTTTGGGCATGTAAGGGATGTTGTGTAATACTTGCAAAAAAGTAACTTCAGGGCACCACATAGACATTTCTTATGGCATTATTTCATCACACACACACACACACACATTCACACACAAAGAAAAAAGGGGAAAAAAAGCAAAAAGAAGGAAAGCCTCGCTAGGTCTCAGTATGCAAATAGGTGTGAGCCTGCATTTTTCTGATTTCAGAAAGGCTCCTGAAAGTGTTCCCATGATCCTTTTTATGTAGTACCCAGCTTCAATTATGTCTCATTAGGCAGCAGGAATCTGCTGCAGGGCTCTGACTGCTGGTGCCCTGTCTCATGGTGCATCTGCCTGTTGGTTAATGATGAGCAGTGGAAAGAATGTCTTCCTAACAGGATCAGCACTTGCCCACCCTAGCTTTTCTGCCTCTTGAAAGCAGGCTCTGCTTTCACAAAGCCCTGGTTGTGGTCTCTGTGATTAATTAGTAAGGAGTAACCCTGCATTTTGTGCCTTCTTCCCTATACCCCAGGCCACTCAATGTCCTTTGTTCCTTCACAATATATCTGCAATGTGTTTCTTGGACTACTGGTCTGGGGTGGGGAGAGGGGAGAAATACATAGTACTTGAGTTTCTATGGGGAATAATGGGCTTAGTTTATTCTCCAACAGATGTGGAAAAAATAAAAAGACACAATTCTTGGGCATCAATCAACAAACTTGGAAATTATTTTGTTTTGTTTTGTTTTGCTTTTTTGAGATATGGTTTCTCTGTATAACATCCCTGATTGTCCTGGAATTCTCTTTGTAGACTGGCCTCAAACTCTCAGAGATCAGCCTGCCTCTGCTTCCCCAGTTCTGGGATGAAATGAACTATCATGCCCGGCCAAGCTTAGACAAGGATATAAAAACATATGCATCTAAAGCAATTAGGACTTAGTACTAAATAACATTACTTTATTTATAAACTATATATCATATCTTAAGCACAAAAGAAAGTTGATAGGCAGAGACAAGAAAGTCAAACAGAATAGAAGAGTTTGGCAAGTGGTATACAAGCTGGAATGAGTTCAGGGCAATTTGGGACTTTGCCCGCAGTACTATGTAGTCCTTCATTGTTTGGGTCTGTAACCTTGGGATTTGTAGTGGATTAACTGTGATGGTGGGAAGGCATTTGGATCATGGGATACTTAGGAAATATAAAGAGGAAAATGAAAATTAACAAATGGCTTACTGCAGGAGATTTGTTTTCCTACTCCAAGACTGCCAATCAGGGCCTAAGAAGTCTTGTTCAAGTGGGGAAGGTGGAGAAGCGAGCAGGTGGTCATTTCACCATGGCTCCATGGATCTCATGGGTTTATTTCCATAATATTTAACTCCAGAATTTTATTTTCTATTAATAAAAAAGGCTCAAGATCTGGCACCCATCATGTGGTGCATGTGTAACAAGTCTTTCTCTGTCCCACCAGCCAGCTCCCAAATAATGACATGGAGACTATTTATTATGAAAACTTGGCCCATTGCTTAGGCTTGCTTCTAACTAGCTCTTATAACTTGAATTAACCCATTTATATTCATCTACATTCTATCACATGGCTTATGGCTTGTTCTACATTTCCTGACTTCTCTGCCTTTTTCCTCCTCAGAGTTTTCTCTGTTCCAGGAAGTCCTACCTAATCTCTTCCTGCATATCTATTAGCCATTCAGCTCTTTATTGAACCAATCAGAAAGTGACTTGACAAAGACACAGCTTCACAGTGTAAACAAATATTCTATAACAATAGCTCATATCCCTGAGGCAACGACTAACACATTCTCCCAGGCTGCTTTTTCTATATGTGTATTTTCCACAAAGTTAGGTTATATAATTGATTCAGTTTTGCATCTTGCTGTTTCCACTTGGCCTTGTTTTAAATATACTGAATTATCACTGATTTCTTTTTGAAAATTTGACTTTTAGTGACTGAACAGTTTTACTGTATGACTTTGCACAATGTATTTACTAGCCCCATTGTTAGTCATCTAAATAATTCTCAATTCATCATTATTCTAAACTATAACACAATCAATTCCCTACCAAGTATACCATCTAAATCATTATCTGAATTTCAAGTTCTGAATAAAAAGAGAAAAAATCCAACTATTTAAATTAGAGCCAATTGTTGTGATGTAAGTACCTGGGATAACCTGAGGGTTTTTGTCCAGTCAGCATCTCTCTGTTCTATTAACTCTCATTTTATAGGGACTATTAATTCTTTTCACTCCATGAGCATGACACCATTTTGCAAGTCACTACTTTTCAATGTTTCAAATAGATCAACATACTCACTGGAAAAAATGAGTGACCCCAATGTCTGATCAACATAGGCCAATTACTTATTCTTGTCCTCAAAGATGTATCTATTTTGTAGAGGTTGGGTACATTCAACTGATTGCATTATGAGTTCAGAAGAGGAAGGATACAAGTATTTACAGGAAGAAGACTAAAATCTAGGAGACCATTAAAGACCCCTAAATGATGTGGGAAGTCCTTCTGGATATGTGTTGTTTTATTGGTCAATGAATATAAAAGCTTCTTTGGCCTATGACAGAGCAGAATAGAGCTAAGCAGAAAAATTAAACAGAATACTGGGAGAAATAAGGTGCACTCAGCCATGTAGCTGCAAGAGGAGAGAGACATGGGACCTCTACAGTCCCGAATTCCTATGCCTTCGCTATTATCAAAAGAATGGCCTCTCATAGTTATTGATTTAAAAGACTGTTTCTTCACTATACCTTTACAAGAAAAGAACAGAGAAAAGTTAGCCTTCACAGTGCTGACTTAAAATTCTCAGCCTACTAGGAGGTATCAGTGGACCATCCTCCCACAGGGAATGCTCAATAGTTCTTCCATGTGCCAATACGTTGTAAACCAGCCAATGGAAATAATAGGCAAACAATTTTCTAAACCTATAATTTATCATTACATGGATGACATTTTGCTATCTGATTCAAATGTAGATACCTTAGAAAGAATGTTTGAAGAAGTAAAGAAAGTTTTGCCCAAATGGGGATTACAAATTGCTCCTAAAAAAAAATACAAAGAGGAGATTCTGCCAATTACTTAGCTTATAAACTAGGTTTACAGAAAATTAGAACACAAAAGGCACAAATTAGGAGAGACTCTTAATAACTTTCAAGGATTGTTGGGAGACATTTCCAGTCTATGACTGCCTGTTGGGATAACACCTGATCTAACACCCGATTTAACACCTGATCTAACAAACACCTGATCTTCTTAGTCTCTTGCTCCCCACTCACCACACCTAGATGGATTCCATTCATATTGTTTCCTCTTTGTGATCTGTGTGTTTTACTTTTAATAAAGAAAACCTTAGTATACCATATTCAGAGCTAGTGTGGGAATATTTGATTCGCATTCCCCCCATCTGACATGTTCTACGTCAGAAGTCAATACCCTGCAGTTCATCTAAATCTCAAAAGTTTGTGCATTGAGAGTAAAAAATACAATCCACAATGGGGGAGAAAACATTTGCAAATTACATTTTAGGTAAGAGACTAAGTCAAAATATTAAAAGGATTATTGCAAAACAATTAAAAAGGAAAATAAAAATGCAATTTTAAAACGTAAGTCAATTTCTGGCCTTCATGCATATCCACACACGCACATCCTCATAGACATGTACATGTACCCCTTCACACACACACACACACATACACCCACACATCAAACAAAACGTCTTTTAACTCATCTTACTATAATTTTGTACTGAGTTAAGTATGCATTGAGTGACTCAATGCAATAGTTATGTTTCTGTCCCAATGCTTATAATCTATGAAAGGGACTTTATTTGGGAAACAGTTCTGCATTGTTTGTGTATATGGTTTGAGTATGTCCCCTGAGGGTGCATGTATTGAAGTTTAATCCCCATTGTGAGGAATTAAGAAGATAGGAACTTAATGTGATAAGTGCTTTGAACAAGGGCTTCAAAGAACAATTACAATTAGTTAAGGTCCCATGCTTGAATATTAGGGGCTTTATCATAAAATGGAAAAAAAAAACTAGGCTAGGTCATGTTGTTGTTGTTGTTCATTGAGTTATATAGACTTGAGTCTGCTTGATTTGGAATGTGATACTTTTTATTTATTTGCAATTCCTTTATAATAAAGCTTATGAAAATTTTTAAAATGGAAGAAAACCAGGATAGGCACACAAACACATTCTGTTTCTTTTGCTGTCTTCTGCTTTATACAGCTATGGGGCTCTACCAGCAAGAAAGTTTCAGGCCCTGGAAACCTTAGACCTGTGAGTTAATAAATCTACTTTCTTTATACAATCACCCAGTCTCTAATATTAGAGCAACACAAAATGGCTGCTACAAGGTCTTTGAAGATGTAATTAGGATCTCCACTTATTTGAGTGGGCCACAATCTGATGACAAGAAAGAGAAGAAACCAAGAGAAAACCACTTGAGGATGGAAATAGAGCCTGAGTTGATACAGCCATAGGCAGAAAGTGATTTCAGCCACCAGAAGATGGAAGAGGCAAGAATGAATAATCATTTATGATCTTCACAAGGAGGTTGACCCTGATATTAGCTCTTTAATCTATGACTAAATAATTTCCTGTTGGCTTAAGTCACCTACTTTGTAGTAATTTGATAACCAAAATACTAACACAATTTTATTCTTTATCTTTAATACTAGCACATATTAGAGTTTTAACAAAGAAAATTAGTCAATATATTAATATGCAAGGATGATGAACTGGGGCTTTAAATAGCTTCCAACTTACTTGTATTGAACATTGGAAATTGTACTTAATAAGATATTTCCAGTTTCAGAGTTATCAGGAAAGAGAATTGATGTTTGTTGGGTGCTTGCTGTGAACCAGATACTAAGATGAGATTAGCTCATAAATTACATCACAGTGAGAGGAAGTGAAAGTACTATAAATTACAATGGCAAAGCCAGGTCTTTGGAGTCAAATTTCAACTCTGATTCTTATTAGCTATATGACCTCAATAAATTGTTTCACTATGTTAGTCAAATTTTACTTAATTGGAAAGCAGGAAAGTTAGTTATACCCCACTGCCATGTTCAGAGGATCATCGGGAAAAATATATGAAATAGCCATTCGAGACCTGACATGGGAATTCTCAGCAAATGTGAACTATTAAGAGTGAAACATGTAGAAGTCCCAAGAAATAAGAATAGCTAGAGCCTTCTTTGCACATGGAGTCACTGGGGGAAGATTTTAAAAGATCTTCTTGTGACCAGGTACACTGATTTAACTGTTCTGAACTGGAATCCAGACGTTGACATTTGTAGTGATCAGCACAGATTAAGAAACATGTCTCTAAAGCTAGGACAGTTGCCTGTGATTTGTGAAGAGCAGAATGACCGGACCCAGCAGACAGAAAAAAGGCACTACACAAAACATATCTGAATACATTTGTTTCTCTAAAGTTCCAAGTTTGCCAAGCATTCTATCTGACAATAGTAGTTGAAGAGAAGAAATAGTTGGGATGTGTTGGGAGCTGTGAACCCCCCAGATCCTGGATTTTTGGTAAACAACTTGTAATGTTTGCAGCTGCTCTGAGCACAAAACCCTCAGGAGTTCCTGATGGCAGGGGGGTGGTTTCTGGTGGGTTTGGCTGGGGTGTGGCTATTAGTTAAGGCTATATAAGCGGCTCTGGTACACGATAAAGGGGGCATTCCTGTTTCAAGGATTCTGGCATCAAGGATGACCTGTGTCTTTGTCTGTGAGTCTTTGTGTGTTTCAATCTCCAGCCCTTTGCCCGGTTCACGAACTGTATGGTAGCACATAGAGCACAGCCAGGCATGGTGCGCTACAGGGATGAATAAATGGAATTTTGAAAATGAAGAGATCACAGTTATAAACACCTATAGTAACTGCTTAATAGAGATCACTGAAAAGGTTAAGGTATCTGGGTAGATTGTCAGAGCTGCCCAGTGAGACATGGGGTTGGACATAAGCACACTGTGGGGGCAGTCACAAAATAAGACCATCGCATATTTTACCTCTCTTGAGCATCGCTGTAAACAAGTTCTACTGTTATAACTCTGCCTAGAGAATGTGCATGGTTTCTACAAGTTTGACTAGGAGGGAAGTGATATATCCAGGACTTGAATGGAAGTCAATTCTACTTTTAAAAAGAAAATGAGAGGTAGCTTAGTCAAGCAAAATGCTTGCTTTATTATTCCGATTTCCTGCCTGGCTTTTCTCTGTTAAGCCATTGGCCAAAATAGCTTTATTCATCAATGAATAAAAGCAGCACATATACATAAGGACATCCCACATCATCTCCCCCTTTCTGGCTAGATAAAAAGGAAGGTTTTAACTTTAACGTAGTAAAATTACATATAACAAAACAGGTATCAAGCAAGAATTAAAGTTACAATATTTAGTCTATTTGTATCTGGAAAAATTAAAGAAAATATTCTATTATCTATTTATCCTTGTGAGTCTAAAGTTTCATTTCTAATTTATCTTTTATCATAACTAAGAACTATAACTAATCTTCAACTTCTCAAAAACCCTATAAGAAGATAATACTAACTAAGTAAATAGGAAGTGCATTGTAAGCAAATTCCAAAGTTTTAGAATTGACAGAGACATCTCACTGCCTGGACAGACAACCAAGGTTCTTTTGTAACTTTGGGGCATCTATTCAGCCTACAGGCCTATAGTATCTCGTGACATGAGGGCTGCTTGTCGGGGTTTCTGTCCTGCCCAGTTCCCACAGCTGGCAAGTCCCAAAGAAATTACACACAGAGTCCATATTAATGATAAACTGATTAGCCCATTAGCTCAGGCTTCTTATTAGCTATTGTAGCTTATATTAACCCATTGTTCTTATCTATGTTAGCCAGCAGGGCAGGTCACATCCTGCTTCTTTGGTGGTCTGGGCAGGAGTGCGGGGAGCTTCCTGCTTCCCAGAATTCTCCTATTTTTATTGCGCCACCTCTATTTCCTGTCTGGTTTTCCCACCTATACTTCCTGCCTGGCTACCAAACAAACAGCGTTTATTTAAAACATAATTGACAGATATAGAATTGTTCTCCCGCACCAGTATTTGGCAGACATTTCCATGAAGCGAGAAATTTGAAGATCAATTCTGCCTTGCAATGGCAAAGTTCAGCAGTTGCTTTCTTCTGTGTCCTGCAGAATGTCTGGCAGTTTCCTCTGTGCAGCAGGAACTGTGAAGGATTATCCCATCTCTTGGAAACTTCAGCTTTCATTTCTCTGGAGGTCCTGCATGTCCAGATTGTACAGCACACCATCAAGCAGTCCAGGCAAGAGCAGTTTCTTGCCCAAATGGCTAACCTTGTCACATTGAAGGCAAATTCCATAGCAAGTTTCTTCAAAGTCCATCAACCTCTCTGAAGTAACTGGTGCTGCCAGAAGCAGACATATCTCACTGTTGAGAAACATCTTAATTCTTAAAACATTTTAAATGCCATTTTCTGTAGGTCTTTGAAGTGTTGAGGATTATCTATCTAACTGAAATATATCTCTGTATATCTAGAAAATCTAACTAACATGACTGTATGTTTGAATCTATGACTGTCTGTACTCTTTTATATTAAACTGTCTCTTTAAAGCTATTTACTTCTTTTTATAATTGTCTGTACTCTTTTTTCTCTCTCTCGTAAGCCTATGTACATTTTTTGAATGCACTGTATTTTGTTTAGAGGTCTTTAAAATTTGAATCTATCCTATTGTGTATCTAAAGACCTTTTCTGATCAGGTGTGCTTTTTTTAATTGATAAATGGGTGTGGCCAGGACCAACTCCATGGCCCTGTCTGTTTACTCCTCCCAGTCTAACTTGGCAAGGTTTCTGTGAGTCATGCACAACTGCCCAGCTCCAGGGATGCAGTGGGTCTATGTCGCCATTAAGCAATTTGTAACACACGGCTGACAGACCCCATTTAAGTGCAGGACCTCAAGAAAACTCCATAAAGCTGCCATTACAAAAAGAAAGAAAGAAAGAAAGAAAGAAAGAAAGAAAGAAAGAAAGAAAGAAAGAAAGAAAGAAACCATGCAGTTTTTGCTGCTAATTCTGAGTCAGAAAGCTTTCTCTTACAGGAACCATGCCTCTGCTTGCTGCCAGGAAACAGAATCTATCTCAAAAAAAATGTAGTTACCTAGAACCTGTTCTTAACTCTGTTCTTTTATGTCTAGAATTCCTTCCCAGGCTCTCTCAGTTTTTATGTGGATGTAGTAGCCACATGCTGTAAGCAGAGACTGCTCTTTTTTCCCCTGCTGCCCATTCCCAAAAAAATCACACAGAAGCTATATTAATTACAACACTGTTCAGCCAATGACCCAGGCATAATTCTAGCTAGTTCTTACATCTTGAATTAACCCATTTCTATTAATCTGTATATTGCCACGAGGCTGTGACTTACTGGAAAGTTTCTGGGTCCTTCTCCTTCAGCAACTACAAGACATCTCTTTGACACTGTCTACTCTCTCTATATATATATCTCTGTTCAGATTTCCCACCTGGCTTTGCTCTGCTAAACAGTTTTATTCATCAACCAATAAAAGCAACACATATATAGAAGGATATCCCACATCACTGGGAAGACAGATAGGCAGGTGTCTGAGAATTGCTAGCCAGATTGCTTACCCTAATCCAGAAAATCTAGGCCAGTAAAAGATCTGCCATAAGTAGGGTAAACTGCAAGGCATAATACCAGAGGCTGATTTATGAACTTTACAAATATATTCACGTGTACCTGCATATATAAGAACACACACATGTACACCAAAAACCTTTGTACTGTACTTACTTTCAGGATATTTTTGTGATGCTAATAAGACTAGTAAATGGGTTCCCTACTGCAAAATAATCTGTCCAAACTACCACCTCCCAAGCTCTAAAAGCCAGTACTTGGGGGAAGGTATAGAGTCCCCAGATTTAGCAGGTAGGAACAAAAGTGTTATATGAAGCATACTTAATAAATTTAATAAATTATTTCTTCATCTAAAATTCTAATTTTTCTGGTGTTCTGTGTCTTAGCTGGCAGTCCTAGGTGGAGAGGAAGACTATTTGAGAGGGTGACCTCTAATAAGGTAGGGAACAGAACAGTCAGAAGCTCCAGGTGTAATGTTGGGGCAATGCTGACAGGCCTGCTGGCACTGCAGTATCATAGGTAACAGGTGACACTTTTGTCTCCTTGTCCTTTCTGTTCTCTAGCAATGGAATGGCATTTGTTTGGTGGCCATCTCTGCTATTCCTTCCTGATGCCTACTGCTTGTATTGCTGTGCTTTAATTAAATGTCATCTCATTGTGCCTGCACTTGTGCTTGGCCTCAAGGCTGTTTTAGGTACAATTTAGTAACCAAGTGGTTAAAAATAAACAAAATCACCTGTTTTCTGAGCCTGTGAATTGCCACACATGAAGCACTCTGATTCCTCCTGGGCTCCCTCAGAGAACACATAGCCTGGTATGGAGACTGAGTGGCACCTTGACCCGAATTCAAAAGGAGCTCTTCATTCGTACACTTCCTACCACAGGGAATACCTGTTGTGACAAGTGGAGACAGAAATTCTGAGTGTAGAAGAAGTGACTGCAGAAGGTAGCTAATGACAAAATTTCCATGAGTTTATATATGCAAAGAGACAAAATTTGCTAATAAGTAAATTTTCTCATTATCATTCATTCTCACCACATGTCAGAGCAAAAATGTGTCGTATAGTTGTGGATTCTTTCTACTCTTTCTCTCTTCCATTATCCATATGGAGAATTCCATCCCTGACATTTTATCACCTGATATTTTGAGATGTGGGACCAGAAGAAAAGGTATACAGAGCTTAGCTATGGATCTCTGCATCTGCTTCCATCAGTTACTGGATGAAGGGTATATGGTGACAGTTAAGATAGTCATCAATCTGATTACAGGGCCAGGCCAGTTCAGGCACCCTCTCCACTACTGCTTTGAGTTTTAGCTGGAATCATCTTTGTGGACTCCATATTGGATCCCTTTATCAAGATATCTCTTTCTTTGTTCTTCCTCCCTGTCACTCCCCTAACTTGATCATCCCATTTTCTCATATTATCCTTCCCCTCCCTTTTCCCCTTCTCTCTCCCTTCTCCCCTCCCCCATGCTACCAATTTACCAGGAGATCTTATTTAGTTCCGTTCCCAAAGTGATCCATGCATGTCTCCCTTAGGGTTCTCCTTGCTACCTACCTTCTTTGGGGTTATGGACTTTGCTTTATGTCTAATATCCACTTATAAGTGAGCACATACTGTGTTTGTCTTTCTGAGTATTTGTTGCCTCACTCAGGATGGATTTTTCTAGTTTCATCCATTTGCCTGAAAATTTAAAGATATTGTTTTTTTATCACTGAGTAACACTCCACTGTGTAAATGTCCCACATTTTGTTTATCCAGTCTTTGGTTGAGGGGCATCTAAGTTGTTTCCAGGTTCTGGCTATTAGAAATAATGCTGCTATGAACATAGTTGAACAAATGTCCTTATGGCATGAGTGTGCATCCGTTGGGTGTATGCTCAAGAGTTACCACTTGTTAGGTAGATTGATTCCCAATTTTCTAAGAAACCAATATACTGATTTCCAAAGAAGCTGTGCAAGTTTGCAGTCCTACCAATAATGGTGGAGTTTACCCCTTACTCCACATCCTCTTCAGCATAAGCAGTCATCAATGTTTTTGATCTTACCCATTCTGACAAGTGTAAGATAGTTTCTCAGAATTGTTTTGATTTGTATTTCCCTGATGCCTAAGGATGTTGAGGATTTACTTAACTGTCTTTTGGCCACTTGAGATTCCTCTGTTGAGAATTCTCTGTTTAGATCTGTACCCCATTTGTTAATTGGATTATTTGGTATTTTGATTTCTGATTTCTTGAGTTCTTCATATATTTTGGAGCTCAGTCTTCTGTCAGATGTGAGTTTGGTGAATATCTTTTCCCAGTCTGTAGACTGCCAGTTTGTCTTGCTGACCGTGTCCTTTGACTTACAGAAGCTACTCAATTTCAGGATACACCATTTATTAATTGTTGCTCTCAGTGTCTGTGCTACTGGTATTATATTTAGGAATTGGTCTCCTGTGCCAATGCAGTCAAGGCTATTTCCCACTTTCTCTTCTATTAGGTTCAGTGTAGCTGAATTTATGTTGAGGTCTTTAAACCATTTGGACTTGAGTTTTGTGCATGGTGTTAGATATAGATATATTTTCATTCTTCCACATGCTGACATCCAGTTATGCCACCACCATTTGTTGAATATGCTTTCTTTTTTTCCATTGTATAATTTTAGCTTCTTTGTCAAAATCAGGTATTCATAATGGATTAATATCAGGGTCTTATATTCGATTCCATTGATCCTCCTGTCTGTTTAATGCCAATACCCAGCTGTTTTCATTATTGTAGCTCCATAGTAGAGCTTGAAGTCAGGAATGGTGATGCTTCTGGAAGTCCCTTTCTTGTATAGGATTGTTTTGGCTATCCTGGGTTTTTGTTATTCCATATGAAGTTGAGTATTGTTCTTTTGAGGTCTGTGAAGAATTGTGCTGGGATTTTGATAGGGATTTCATTGAATCTGTAGATTGTTGTTAGTAAGATTGCCATTTTTAATCTGTTGATTCTACCTATCCCTTTGACTTCCTTTTGTTGTCTTATTGCTCTAGCTAGAACTTCTATTATTATATTGAATAGATGTGGAGAGAGTAGACAGCTTTGTCTTGTTCCTGGTTTTATTGGAATTGCTTTGAGTTTCTCTCCATTTATTTTAATGTTGGCTGTTGGCTTGTTTTATATTGCCTTTATTATGTTTAGGTATGTTCCTTGCATCCCTGATATCTCCAAGATCTTTATCATGAAAGGGTGTTAGATTTTGTTGAAAACTTTTTCAGCATCTAATGAGATTATTATGTGGTTTTTCTTTCATTTTGTTTATACAGTGGATTATATTGACAGAATATTTTGTAGGTTGAACTACCCCTGCATCTCTGGCATGAAGCCAATTGGTGAATGGTTTCTCTGATATGTTGTTGGATTCAGTTTGCCAGTACTTTATTGAATATTTTTGCATTCGTGTTCATGAAGAAGATTGGTCTATAATTCTCTTTATTTGTTGAGTTTTGTGTGGTTTTGGTATCAGAGTAACTGTAGCCTTGTCAAAAGAGTTTGGCAATGTTCCATCTGTTTCTATTGTATGGAACAATTTAAGGAGTATAGGTATTAGCTCTTCTTTGAAATTCTGGTTGAATTCTATGCTGAAACCATCTGGTCCTGAGCTTCTTTTGGTTGGGAGACTTTTGATGACAGCTTCTATTTAATTTTTTATCTGAACTTGATTTAATTTTAGTATGTGGTACCTATCCAGAAAAATCATCCATTTCTTTTACATTTTCCAATTTTATGGAGTACAGGTTTTTGAAGTATGGTATAATGATTCTCTGGATTTCCTCAGTGTCTGTAATTATATCCCCCTTTTCATTTCTGATTTTTGTTAATTTGGATATTATTTCTCTGCCTTTTGATTAGTTTGGATAATGGTTTGTCTATCTTGTTGATTTTCTTGAATAATCAACTCTTTCTCTTATTGATTATTTGTATTGTTCTCTTTGTTTCTATTTTATTGATTTCAGCCCTCAATTTGATTATTTCCTGGCATCTACTCTTCTTGAGTGAGTTTACTTCTTTTTGTTCCCAAAGTTTCAGGTGTATTGCCAAATTGCTAGTGTGAGATTTCTTCAGGTTCTTTATGTAGGCACTTAGTGCTGTGAACTTTCTTTCCTCTTAGCACTTCTTTCATGCTGTCTCATCGGTCTGAGTATGTTGTACATTCATTTTCATTGAATTCTAGGAAGTCTTTAATTTCTTTCTTTCTTTCTTTCTTTCTTTCTTTCTTTCTTTCTTTCTTTCTTTCTTTCTTTCTTGACCTAGTGGTGATTCAGAAGAGCATTGTTCAATTTCCATGAGTTTGTAGGCTTTTTGCAAATTGGATTGCTGTTGAATTCTAACTTAATGCCATGGTTGATACACAATTAATAAAAACTCAAGGTCAGAAATTGGGGTCCAACCTGAAGATCCAAAAAGCAAAACAGACAGCCATGGGCTCTTACCTTGAGCTCAGTCTGAAATGGCAGTCTTGCCTCCTAGAGTCTTGCCTCCTAGAGACTGCATCTCTGAGAGCTGCTTCCTCCCATTTTATAATCCTCTCTAGGCTTGGGATTAATGACATACACCACTGTCACTAAGGGCATGCACCACCCAGTTTCTATGGCAACTAGTATGGCTACTGGGATTAAAGTTGTGTGTTACTGTAATCTGATCTGTAAAGCTAACCAATAGGAATGTTTTACTCTAAGATCTTCAGGCAGTCTTTACTTATTAAAATACAAATAAAATACTACTACATTTCCCCTTTTTGTCTAAAATAAAGAAGGTTATAACTAATATAAGAAAACTATATACAGTAAGTACAATGACTATATACAATATATACAGACAATAAATACATCAACAATATCTAGTGCATTTGCATTTGACAAATTCAGAGAAAATATTTCATATCTATCCTATCTTGGTGAGTTCAAAGTATTATACCTAATTTTCTTTCTATAATAACTTGCTTTGGCAAACTATAGCTATCTAATCTTCAACTCCCTCAGAGATCCAAGAAGCAAATAATATTAACTGAGTAAGCAAGAACTGCAAGTAAGTGACTTCCAAAAAATGTGCGTAATGACAGAAACATCTAGCTGCCTGAAAAGTCACCCAAAGTTCCTCTGCAATGTTGGGGCATTCATCTTCAGTCTACAGGCCTAGCATATTTGACAGACTTTTCTGTGAAGCAGGATATCTTGTGTCCTGCTTGTCTAATCAGGACAACATAATGTCAGCAGTCGAGGCAGGGGCATTTTCTTGCCCAGTGGCTTACTTTTGCCACAAAGAAAGTGGAGTTTCTTCAATGCCCATTATCTTCTCTGAAGTAGATTGGTGCTGCCAGGAACAGACACATCTTATTGTCATAAAAAAGAACCTAAGTTATTAAAACATCTTAAATGCCATATTCTGTAGATCTCTGAAGTGTTTGAAGATGCTCTATCCATCTAAATTATATCTTTGTTTGACCTTGAAAACATACCTAATGTGAATGCAAGTTCGATTATACTAGGTGATTAAATATTAACCTATATTTCTTTATTATCTTAAATGGTTGATAATAATAATAATATTCAAGAATTAGAAATTTGCGTTACATTGCTAAATGAGCTGTATAGGTACAATGCCTTGAACAAGATTACAAATGTATGTATAATATGTTTTAGTAAAATTAATCTCATATTTGTATCAATACACAAAGTTTATATACAGTATATAAAAGTAAAACCAATGTAAAACATTTAAAACTAATAGATACTTTTAAAAAGTAAACTCAATAATCTACCTTTAATATAATAATCTATCATATCTATATCCTCCCTTTTTCTTTTCAATAATCTACCTTTTTATCTTATCATATTTATATTCCCTTTATCTTTTCTCTCTCTCTCTCTTTCTTTCTTTTGATTTTTGAGACAGGGTTTCTCAGTAGCTATGGAGCCTGTCCTGGAACTCGCTCTGTAGACTAGACTGACCATGAACTCACAGAGTTCTGCCTGCTTCTGCCCCCAAGTCCTGAGATTTAAAGTGTATGCCACCACTTCCTGGCCTTTTTAAAAAAAACAAAAAACAAAAACAAGAACTTTGATTCTAATTTCCTTTGTTTAGCTTTTCCCTGACCGTTATCCATAACAACTTGTAACCAAAACATTAAACAAAAACAAGCATCCATAATCCATTTCATTTTGGAATGTGGGCTTAGCTTTCCAGGCTACTTCGTACTGATTGGGGGCACAGGCAACCCATTATGGGAATCCAAAGAAAGTCCAAGATTATGACAACTCCTTACTGGAGCACTCTGTGAGGCGGCTCATTTCAGCCAGCAGTCTTGAAGCTGTTCTAGATGTAGAACTCAGATCAAACTGCAACAAATGTACTCTGAAATGTTGGAACATCTGTGTCATCCATTCCCATTGGAGATTTTTCAGGGGGTCTTCCTTGATCAAACCTTAGTATTCTTAACCCAGAATGAATCCACAGATTCTCATATCCTGTGTAAACAAAAGCAAAATCTCTTCTCCAAAGTAACATATCATTTGACTTAAATTTTGAACTCAAGACATTTGATCAGACTTTATTTTTCTTAATCCAGAATGAATTCACAGCCTCTAACTTCATGTGGGAACAAAAACAAAACCTCTTTCCCAGAGTAGTATATCTTTTGACTTAAATTTTGACATCAAGGCATTTTCATCATATATAAGTTGGATTAATCCATCAGCATTTATAATCAAATGTCTGTTAGCAACTGTTGCATCTTCCTCAGCAGTCAAACAATTCAAAGACAACACAGTAATGTGCAGTATCCAGATTCCTTCTGTATTTTCCATCTTTACATGGAAGTTCAGCTGGGGCAGATGTTAGGTGAGAGAAGTAGTTTTTCTCCTGAACCCAGGTGGCTAAGTTTGAGTTCCAGTTCTTAGAGCTGGAATTCCGTTCCCAGCTCTGGGCTGGGCTGGTGGCTATTACACATGGTGATCCAATAAAATACAGTGGGTTATTCCATTTTTTTATATCTGTTTACATTTGCTTTGTGACTGAGTATGTGATAAATTTTAGAGAAGTTCCATGAAATTCTAAGAAGGTATATTATTTTATATTTGGGTGGAATGTTCTATACATGTTTGTTAAACCCATTTGAGTCATAACATCTGTTAGTTCCTTTATTTCTCCGTTAAGTTTTTGTCTGGCAGACCTGTCCAGTGGTAAGTGTAGGGTGTTGAAGTTTTCCACTATTAGTGTGTGGGGTTTGGTGTGTGATTTATGCTTTAGTAATGATTCTTTTACAAATGTGGGTACTCTTATTTGGGGGGCATAGATATTCAGAATTGAAACTTCATCTTGATGAATTTTTTTGATGAATCTGAAATGTACTTTTTCATCTCTTTTGGTTACTTTTAGTTTGAAGTCTATTTTGTTAGCTATTTGGATAGTTACACCAGACTGTTTCTTAGGTACATTTGATTGGAAACTCTTTTCCTAACCCTTTACTCTGAGGTAATGTGTGTCTCTAAAGTTGAGGTGTGCTTCTTCTATGCAGCAGAAGGATGGATCCTGTTTTCATATCCATTCTGCTAACCTGTATCTTTTTATAGGTGAATTGAGTCCATTGATATTGAGATATTGATGACCAGTGATTGTTAGTTCCTGTTATATTTTGGTTTTGTTGGTGGTAGTGGTATTGTGGTGTATTTTCACTCTTTGGAATTTGCTGGTGTGGGATTATCTATTGCCTGTGTTTTCATGGGTGCAGTTAACTTCTTTTGGTTGTAGTTTTCCTTCTAGTAGTTTCTGTAGGGCTGAATTTGTAGAAAGATATTGTTTAAATCTGGTTTTGTCATGGAATATCTTGTTTTCTCCATCTATGGTGGTTGAAAGCTTTGCTGGGTAGAGTAGTCTGAACTGGCAGCTGTGGTCTTTTAGTATCTGCAGAATGACTGTCCAGGACCTTCTGGCTTTCATTATTTCCACTGAGAAGTTGAGTGTAATTCTAATAGGTCTGCCTGTACTAATAAGACAGCCCCTTAAGTCCTTTATTGTTTTATTTTCTATAAATAATCAAAGATATTGATATGTAATCTCTCTCTCTGTCTGCTCGCATGCATACACACACACACACACAACCACACATCCCTTATCCTACATAAATCTTTAAGTACATTTTATGCAAAAATGAAAGCTAGAGACTAAATAAATATATGGTAGTAAAAATCAAGATAAAATGCTTCTCAATGGAAGCAGAGATTGGGGCAGAGGGTGACAGTGGAAGGGCACTTGAGAGTGTTGGTTACGCTGTATAAGAGGTCAAGTTGCGGGGACTTACTGTTATTCTCATCATTTTATGCATACGTGTTAGACTTCAATACTAATATTTTTATACTTGAAAAGTCTTTTAGGACCACAGTATTACATTTGCATCTTTTGAGAGAGCTGATTTTTAATTTCTTTCAACAAATTGTATATTCAGATTTTGCGTTTTGTCTAATGGTCTTATATCCTGAACAATCTGGATCTTGTCAAATTTCATGTTTTCACACAATTTTTTAAAACATAGCACTGCATGTTTCTTTTCTATTTATCCTTCAATATTTTATGGAATTTTTAATCACTAAAACCATGGTTTTTTTTCTCATTTCTATTTCTACATACACATGCCATAGTAGAGAGGAATAATTTATTTTGTAATTCTTTTTATTTGTAATCTTTATTAAAATTTTTAAAGAAAAAGTTAATTTACTCAGTTTTAAAAATATAATCATATTAGTGAAAGAAAATATTGATTGCCAAATGTTTATACCCATTTAATTTTATAGTTTTGTGTTTCTTGCAAACCTCCAAGAGTATATTAACCTATAGTAGAGACAGCAGACACGAATATTGATAAAATTCTGAGCAGAAATGAATGTTCAGTACTTTGTATCTTTTCCAAATGTTTATGGCAGTCATTTCATTTTCTTATGTTATCACATTCGCTTATAATTGAATTAGAGGGTAAGCTGACTGTTCTTGTCTGGTTCTTTAACTTAAATGCTTTGGGGATTTTATTTATTGGAATAATATCTGTTACAGTATTGATTTTGATAGATTTTATTATGGCCAATAACATCCATTTAATTGTAGTTTTCTTTAAAGTTTCAAATTAAATGACTGCTGAATTTTATCAAGTGCCTTTTGGCAACTATAAGATCATATAATTTTCCACCTATACTTTTTTGGTAAAAATGTTGTTGATGAATTTCTTGGTTGGAACTTTGTAACTTAGAATGGCCAACTCAGTTACAACATGGTTATGCTTTAAGACATTGGTAGACTCTTAGTCTTTTACTTACTATTTCTGCCTCTAGACTTATAAGTTTGGCTCTTAGTTTTCTTTTTGCACTGTTTTTATTCATCTTTAGTATTAAAGTTATGCTGGCTTCCTAAATTAAGAAGCTTTCAGTTTTTCTTGGTTAGAATAAATTAATTAACACTG
This sequence comes from Ondatra zibethicus, assembly GCA_004026605.1. NCBI lineage: Eukaryota > Metazoa > Chordata > Mammalia > Rodentia > Cricetidae > Ondatra > Ondatra zibethicus. The sequence goes on from PVIU01011081.1 coordinate 34,907, forward strand.
ATCTTTTTTTATTATTTGAAGATTAGAAAGTTGAGCAATGGAATCATATATTATGATACTCTTTTCAATGGGGAAACTTTAATAATTTGCCTCTCTCCATAGTTATAATTAGTTATTCAGGTTTTAATTTCCAGGATTAAATTTGACAATTTCATCTCTATACTAATTTTTATTGTTGTGGAGTTAGTATATAATAAATCTTAAAATTATTTAAATCCCTCTATATCTGTAGCTATGGCTATTTTAATTTCTAATCTTATCTATTCACTACTTTCTCTTTTCTATTAGACTTCAGAGATGTTTTATCAGTTGAGTTGAAGTTTTGTAGAACCAGTTAAACTACTTTTCACTGCACCCTCTGTTTCTGTTTCCAGTGTTGTCTGCTCAGCTATGGTGCTTTTCCTTTCTCTTGTAGAGTATATCTTTCTCTCTCTTCTTTCCAATACTCTTGCACTGGTTTACAACAGTAACAGGTGGAGAGTAACACATAGGAAGACGTCTTGAGACTGTTAGAGTCATACATGTCCACAGTCTACTGGCATGAAAAGAAATTGGGAGGCACAACAATGGCAATGTGCAGAAATCAGCATACTCTATCATTTTAGCCCATTGCCTTTTCACTGACTACAAATGTTTCATCTGCTTCTGGAAATTCTGATACCTAGCCCCTGGCAGGTATGTACTCTTCCTTGTCCTAAGTAGAGATGTCTGGAAATAGACTCATGAGTGAACCCTATTAGGGCTTATACAGGCAGCCACAGGGATACAGCAAAGAAGAGAGATGGGGAGCAGCAGGGGTAGGCAAAGGGAAAAACCAAGCCACCATGAAGCCCCACCATTGCCAGAGCTAACTTCTTGGAAAGTTCTGGAGCCAGAACAGCTTCTTGGAAGATCATGACATGCAAGTTGTTGTGACTGCATATAGTATCATAAAAGGAGGATCTCTAAGGCTGAGGGGAAACCATATTTGCCGCCAAGAAATCCACAGCTTAAATTTTGAAGTCAAGATACCTTTAAAAAATATGTTGGTTGAGCTTAGCAACCCATACAATGAAATGTCTCTCTGAAGTTCAATTCAAAATTCAAAATGTCTTTCTATAGTTCATTGACAGTCAAAAAATTCAAAGAAAAGATGATAATATGCATAATCCAGACTCTTTGTGTATTTTCCCTCATTTCATGACTTTTTTTACTCTATTTCTTTTATTTTTATTTTTTGATTTTTGTTTTTCTGAGACAGGGTTTCTCTGTGTATCTTTGGCTGTCCTGGAGCTCACTCTGTAGACCAGGCTGACCTCAAACTCACAGAGATCCACCTACCTCTGCTTCCCAAGTGTTAGGATTAAAGGCACATGCCACCATGCCCAGTTACTCTATTTATTTAATTTTTTAGGTCTTTCTCTATCCTTTTTGTAACATGAAGGGCCTGCTTGTGGGAGTTTCTGTCCTGCCCAGTCCCCACTGCTAGTAAACCCCAAAGAAATTACACAGAAATCTATATTAATTATAAATTGATTGGCCCATTAGCTCTGGCTTCTTATTAGCTCTTGTACCTTATATTAACCAATTATTCTTATCTATGTTAGCCACATGGCTCAGTACCTTTTTCAGCAGGGCAGGTCACATCCTGCTTCTTTGGTGGTCTGGGCAGGACTGGGGAAAAAAAGCTTCCTTCTTCCCAGAATTCTCCTGTTCATCTTGCCCCACCTCTACTTCCTGTCTGGTTGTCCCATCTATACTTCCTGCCTGGCCAATCAGCATTTATTTAAAACATGATTGACAGAATACAGACAATTCTCCTGCACCAGTTCCCCCTCTTTTTTTTTTTAAACAAAGGAAAATAAGAGCTAATAAGAAGCCAGATAGTCATGGATAGTCTCTTCAATTAATCCCAGATTCTGTCAAATTGATGACCAAGATTCACCATCATATTATCAACTACTTGGAGTCTTTGTTTGGCTTCAAAGCTCTTCTGGGTCTTGCATATTAAGCTGTTCAGAAGAAAACCTTCCAGTTTTATGGCTTTTGGTTTAATGGTCCTTACAGAATCGGGCTATATCAAAGATAACACACACTGAATTGAGCCCAGGGCTTAATTTTTCCTGTCTAATGACACCCAGATACAGAGGAACATCCCTAATAACAGCAGGCTTTTATTTAATGAGATCTTAAGGCACTGTGCCAAGTGTTTCTTTCACACCTGTCATCTCATCTGGTCCTCACCTGTCTTTGGGAAAGGTTTCTTATAACTCTAACCTCAGGCCTAGTAGAGATAAGTAACTTCTCTACCAAACACACACCTGTGTAAAGGATGGGCTGGGCTGCAATGCAGATGATCTGCCTAATCTCATTGCACTATTATGGTTTGAAACTCAAATGTTCCCAAAAGGCACATGTATTGAGTGCCTGTTTCATGCTGAATTGAAGCACTGTTTAGGGGGACTCTGCAGTCTTGTGGAGGTGGGCTTGGATGTCATAAATAGGTTGTTAGAGGCAGACTGTTGAAGATTTTATTCCAACGTCTCTTTCTAGTATGTGAGCATTCTCTCTCTCTCTCTCTCTCTCTCTCTCTCTCTCTCTCTCTCTCTCTCTCTCATGTGTGTCTTATCTCCACCACATGTTCTTGGTAGCATGAACCCCATCACTATCTCCTATGCTTATCTGTCTCTAAACCAGGAGTCAACTCAAGGCTTAACTCCTGTAAACTGTTTCTGTCAAGTATTTAGTAACAGTAACGGAAAAATAACTGATACGTGTATCCCTGGCTGTGAGATTGAGGGAGGAAGCTACTTACAGATAGCACATTGGAAAGGAACAAGAATCAGTAGTCTTACATGTAAATAACTCTTGAATGTGGTGTGTGCTGTGATGTTTAAAGGTACCTAGGGATATTAGATTCCACCTCTTGTAGTTTATATTTGCTCATTGAGCCTTGCATTCTAGCCTGCTGAAATATTTTTAGACCAGAAAGATCGGTGCAATGTTAAGAATTAAGTAACTAATTTTGTGGCACATACCCATATCTGCGAGACAGGGCATACCTTTATATAAACTTAAAAGCCAAGGCACATTATATTTTTCTTTTACTTCAGCATTCAAGTTGCTTTCTTACAGTTGTTCACAAACGGAACATGCTGGGCTTGTTTCTGAAAACCAAGAATCCTGAAGTGTAATTCATGACTTCAGAACCAATTTTCAAGGTTAAAGGATTTAGGTGTTTTCAAAGAACATATGGATAACCCTGAGAGAAAGGAAGTTCAAAATGTCTTTGCCCCCTGGAGAGCCACCATCCCTTTCGAAAGTCCCTGCAGAAACTCTAGAGAATCTGAAATGACAGCAATGAGGAGAGAGCATTTGGAAATCATCATTTACTAGAAGCTGTTCCTGCCAGACTGTGCATTTTCCCACATGAATGTGTTCTCCATTATGCTATCCAAGCATTGCCTGTGGCATCCAGGTTTGTTATCCCCACTTCCTGTCCTTTCCCCCTCCTCAGGGAATTATCCAAGACTCATAGCCAGCATTGACTACCACATTTTTCTCTCTGCCCTTATTTACACTCCCAAATATGGAAATTATTACCACATATCTAGGATACATTTTAGAAAGTGTCTAGTGTATTGTTATGTGTCTAAGCTAAGTCATCCCTAAGAATAAAGTGGCAGCAAGAAGCCTGTGTGTGTGTGTGTGTGTGTGTGTGTGTGTGTGCATGTGTGAAGGTGGCATGTGAGTGCATGTGTGATTGAATAGCCTTTAGAGTTGCACACTTGTTAGTTGGCAAATTCAAAGTCATGGATTTATCCCTCTCAGTAGTTCTTAGACGGCAAACTAAAGCTAAGGTATTTAGAAAGGAACTGAACCGCCTACAAGGAAAGTTGCAAGTCATGATGGGACATTTTCCCTGCTTAAAAAGAATGACTCACTCACAAGATCAGTGCAGCTTGAATAAATGGAAATAAAGACAGTGCTTCAGACTTGTCTTTTAACAGATGGTATGCCTATGAAAGGAATGCCAGAGGACTGCAGGAAACCCTAAGGAAAGCTTAGATTTCTGCAGAGATCTATGGATCAAATAATTGCCCATCTTTTTGTCCTCCTGTAACCTAATTTCTTTTACTAGAGTCCAGGTCTTCTAAAATATAAGGACTAGCACATGGCTATAATCTCAGCCTCAGAAGGTTGAAGCAGGAATCACTGGGAATTCAGAATCAGTCTGAGCTCTATATATTAGGTGCAAAGTCAGGCCTAGGGACTTCCATTGCATGAATGATGAAATCCAAACTCCTTGGAAGAAAGGTGAAGAATTAACAAATATCTAATAACTGTTTTTCATTCAAGTCTCTGTGGTTACACTGTGAGGAGCAAAGCTCAATGAGAAGATCCTGCAGAGTTACCCTCTATGTGAAGGATTCTCTCATCATACAGAGAATTTTTCACTCCTTTTTTAATTTTAATATTTTCATTCATTTTACATACTAACCACAGATCCCCCTCCCTCCCCTTCTCCTGTTTCCCACAACCCAGCCCCCCATTCACTCTTCTGAAAAGGTAATGTCTCCCATAGGGAGTCAACAAGGCCTTGCACATTAAATTGAGGCAAGACCAAATTACTCTCTGCTCCATCAAGACTGAGCAAGATATCCCACCATAGGGAATGAACTCCAAAAAGCCAGTTCATGTAACAGGAATAGATCCAGGTCCCATTGCCAGAGGTCCCTCAAATAGGCCAAACTACACAAACTGTGGCCCACATTTATAGGGCCTAGTTGGGTCCCATGTAGGCTCCCCAACTATAGGTCTCAGGTCAACTGTCTCTGTGGATTTGACCATCATGATCTTGACTCGCACTTGTTCATATACTCCCTTCTCCCTCTCTTTGACTAGACTCCTGGAATTTGACTTGTTGTTTAACTATGAATCTCTGCATCTGCTTACATCATTTAATGGATGAAAGTTCTATAATGACAATTAGGGTAGTCACCAATCAAGCACCCTCTCCACTGTTGCTAGGAGTCTTAGCTGGGGTCATCCTTGTGGATTCCTGGGAATTTCTCTAGCACCAGGTTTCTCCCTAACCCCATAATGGGTCCTTCTAGCAAAATATCTCTTTCATTGCTCTCCCACTCCATCCCTCCCCCAACTTATCCATTCTGTTCCCTCATGTTCTCATCCCACATCTTTTTCCCTCTACCACCCCATTTTCCCCCCAGTTTACCCATGAGATTTCATCTATTTCTCCTTCCCAGAGAAATACATGCATTCCTCTTAGGGTCCTCCTTGTTATCTACCTTATCTGGAACTGTGAATTTCAGTCTGGTTAACATCTGCTTCACATCTAATATCTGCTTATGAGTGAGTATATACTGTGCTTGTCTTTCTGGGTCTGGATTAACTCACTCAGGATGATTTTTTTCTAGTTCCATCCATTTGCCTTCAAATTTCGGATGTCATTGTATTTTACACCTGAGTAATACTCCATTGTGTATAGGTATCACATTTTCTTTATCCATTCTTCAGTTGAGCAACATCTAGGTTGTTTCCGGGTTCTGGCTATTATGAATAATGTTGCTTTGAACATAGTTGAGCAAGTGTCATTGTAGTATGATTGAGCATCCTCTGGGTATATACCCAAGAATGGTAATGCTGGTCTTGATTGATTCCCAATTTTCTGAGAAATTGCTATACTGATTTGTTGTTAGGGTTTCTGTCCTGCCCGGCTCGCGCAATCGTTAAGTCCCAAATAAATCAGACAGAGGTCTACATTAGTTATAAACTGATTGGCCCATTATTTCAGGCTTCTTATGAACTCTTATAACTTATATTAGCCCATTATTTTTATCTATGCTAGCCACATTGCTTGGTACCTTATTCAGCAAAGCAGTCACATCTTACTTCTTCTGTGGCTGGGTCACAACTGCGAACCAAGCTTTCTTCTTCCCAGAATTCTCCTGTTCATGTCTCCCTGACTCTACTTCCTGCCTGGTTGCCCCACCTATACTTCCTGCCTGGCTACTGGCCAATCAGTGTTTTATTAAAATACAATCGACAGGGTACAAACCATTGTCCCACAGCACTGACTGTGTCAGTTTATACTCCCAACAGCAGTGGAGGAGTGTTCCCCTTATTCCACATCCTCTCCAACATAAGCTGTCATAAATATTTTTGATCATAGTCATTCTGACAGGTGTAAGATGATACTCAGAGTCATTTTGATTTCCATTCCCCTGATGACTAAGGATGCTGAGCAATCCCTTAAATGTCTTTCAGCCATTTGAGATTCTTCTATAGAATATTCTCTATTTAGATCAGTACCCAAGTTTTTAATTGGGTTATTTGGTGTTTTAATATCTAGTTTCTTGAGTTCTTTATATATTTTAGAGATCAGCCCTTTGTCAGATGTGGGATTGGTGAAGATCTTTTCCCATTCTGTAGGCTGCTGGTTTGTCTTATTTGCCATGTTCTTTGCCTTTTCAATTTTCATGAGGTCCCATTTATTAATCATTGCTCTCAGTGTCTGTGCTACTGGTGTTATATTTAGGAAGTGGTCTCCTGTGCTAATGTGTTCAAGGTTACTTCCCACTTTATCTTTCATCAGGTTTAGTAACTAAATTATGATGCAGTCTTGATACACTTGGACTTGAGTTTTGTGCATGGTGATAGATATGAATCTATTTGCATTCTTCTAAATATTGGCATCCAGTTATGCCAGCACCATTTGTTGAAGATGCTTTCTCTCTCCCATTATACAATTTTGGTTTCTTTGTCCAAGATCAGGTGCTTATAGGTGTGTAAATTAATGTGAGGGTCTTCAGATTGATTCCATTGGTCCACGTGTCTGTTTGTATGCCAGTACCAAGTTGTGTTTATTACTATAGCACTTTAGTAGAGCTTGAAGTCAGGAATGGTGATGCCTCTGGAAGTTTGTGTATTGTACAGGATTGTTTGAGCTCTCCTGGATCTTCTGTTTTTCCATATGAAATTGTATTATATTGTTCTTTCTGGGTCTGTAAAGAGCTTTGTTAGGATTTTGATAGGTATTGCATTAAATCTGTAAACTGCTTTTTTGTAAGATTGCCATTTTTATTATGTTGATCCTACCTCTCCAAGAGCATGGGAGATCTTTCCCTTTTCTGATATATTCTTCAATTTCTTTCTTCAAAGATTTATAGTTCTTATCATATAGATCTTTCACTTGTTAGGTTAGAGTTACCCCAAGATAGTTTATATTATTTGTGGCTATTATAAAAAGCATGATGTTTCTTTGATTTTTTTTTCTTAGCTCATTTATCATTTGTATATGAGGGCTACTGATTTTTTTCTGAGTCAGTCTTGTATCCCACCACATTATTGAAGGTGATTATCAGCTGTAGGAATTCCCTGGTAACATTTTTGGGGTCACTCATGTATACTGTCATATCATCTGCAAATATTGATCATATGACTTCTTCCTTTTCAATTTGTATCTCCTTGATCTCCTTTTGTTGTCTTATTGTTCTAGCTAGATCTTCAAGTACTATATTGAGTAGATACGGTGAGAATGGACAGCCTTTTCTTCCTGATTTTAGTGGAATTGCTTTGAGTTTCTCACCATTTCATTTGATGTTGGCTGTCAGCTTGCTGTCAATTGCCTTTATTATGTTTATGTCTGTTTCTTGTATCCCTGACCTCTCCAGGACCTTTATCATGGAGGGGTGTTGGATTTTGTCAAAGGCGTTTTCAACATCTAGTGAGATGATCATATGTTTCTTTTTTTCTTTCAGTTCACTTATATGATAAACTATATTGACAAATTTCCATATGTTAAACCATCCCTGCATCTCTGGGATGAAGCCTACTTAGTCATGGTTGGAGAATTTTTTTATGTGTTCTTGGATTTGGTTTGCCAGTATTTTATTGAATAGATTTGCATCAGTGTTCATGTGGGAGATTGGTCTCTAATTCTCTTTCTTTGTTGCATATTTGTGTGGTTTGTGTATCAGGGTAACTGTAGCCTTGTAAAAGTAGTTTGGCAATGTTTCATCTGTTTCTATTGTGTGGAACAATTTGAGGAGAATTGGTATTAGTTCATCTTTGAAATTCTGATAGAATTCTGTGCTAAAACTATTTTACTCTGAGCTTCTTTGGTTGGGAAACTTTTAATGACTACTTCTATTTCCTTAGGATTTATAGGTCTAGCTACATTTTTATTTGTTCTTGATTTAATTTTGGTATGTAGTACCTATCTAAAAAAAATCCCATTTCTTTTACATTTTCCAATTTTGTGGAGTACATAGGTTTTTTGAAGTATGACCTATTGATTATCTGGATTTCCTCAATATCTGTTGTTATATCCCCCTTTCCATTTCTGATTTTTTAAATTTGGATATTCTGTCTCTGCCTTTGGATAGTTTGAATAAAAGTGTCTATATTGCTAATTTTCTTGAAGAACCAACTCTTTGTTTCATTGATTCTTTATATTGTTCTCTTTGTTTCTATTTTATTGATTTCAGCCCTCAATTTGATTATTTTCTGGTGTCTACTCCTGTAGCTCAATTAATAAAAACCCAGAGACATATATTGGAGTTCAACTTGAAGGTCAGAAAAGTAAAATAATCCCTGGCTTTTACCTCTACCTCAATCTGAAATGTCCATATTGCCTCCAGGAATCCTCAGAATGAGACTATGTGAGAGCTGTCTCCTCCCATCTTATATTCTTCTCTGGTGCTGGGATTAAAGGCATGCACCACGTGGTTTCTACGGCAAACTAGTGTAGCTACTGGGATTAAAGATGTGTGTCACCATTGCCTGGTCTGTAAGGCTGATAAGTGTGATTGTTTCACTCTATGGACTTCAGGCAAGCTTTAGTTATTAAAATAAAAATGAAATGTCATTACGTACTCCTCTTGGGTGGGTTTGCATCTTTTTTTCTAGAGCTTTCAGATGTGCTGTTAAATCACTAGTATGAGATGTCTCCAAAATCTTTAGTAGTCACTTAGTGCTATGAACTTTCCTCTTAGCACTATTTTCATAGTGTCCCACAAGTTTTGGTATGTTGTGGATTCATTTTCATTGAATTCTAGTAAGTCTTTAATTTCTTCCTTGACCAAGTGGTGATTCAATTGAGCATTATTGGGTTTCATGAATTTGTAGGCTCTCTGCAATTTGTGTTGTTATATTCTAACTTTAAGCCATGATGATCTGAAAAGATACAGGGGGTTATTCCATCTTTTGGGGTTTATCTATTGACATTTGCTTTGTGACTGAGTATGTGGACAGTTTTAGAAAAGGTTCCATGAGGTGCTGAGAAGAATGTATATTCTTCTGTGTTTGGGTAGAATGCTCTTCATATGTCTGTTAGACCCATTTGAGTCATAATATCTGTTAATTTCCTTATTTCTCTGGTAATTTTCTGTCTGGAGACCTGTCCATTGGTGAGAGTGGGGTATTGAAGTCTCCCGCTATTAGTGTGCAGGGTTTGAGGTACGATTTAGGCTTCAGTAATGTTTCTTTTACAAATGTGGGTGTCCTTGTACTTGGTGTATAAATATTCAGAACTGAGACTTCATATTGATGGATTTTTCTTGGGATGAATATGAAATGTCCTTGTTTATCTATTTTGATTAATTTTACTTTGAAATACTTTTTTTAGATATTAGGATCACTACACCTGATGCTTCTTATACCAGGTCCATTTGATTGGAATGCCTTTTCCCAACCCTTTACCCTGAGGTAATGTCAGTCTTTGAAGTTGAGGTGTGCTTCTTCTATGCAGCAGAAGAATGGATCCTATTTTTGTATCCATGCCACTAGCCTTTGTCTTTTTATAAGCAAATTAAGGGCTATTAATGACCAGTGATTGTTAATCCCTATGATTACTTTTGGTGGTTGTGTGTATGTGTGTGTGTGTTTTCCTTCTTTGTGATTTGCTGGTGTGGGATTATCTATTACCTGTGTTTTTATGGGTGCAGCTAACTTCCTTGGGCTGGAGATTTTCTTTTAGTGCTTCCTTTAGGGTTGGATTTGTGGATAGGTATTGTTTAAATCTTGTTTTGTCATGGAATATCTTGTTTTCTCCAACTACAGTGATTGTAAATTTTGATGGGTATAGTAGTCTGGGCTAACATCTGTGGCTTCTTAATGTCTGTATAATATCTACCTAGGACCTTCTCTCTTTCAGAGTCTCCACTGAGAAGTCAGGTATTATTCTGATGGGTCTGCCTTTATATGTTACTTGGTCTTTTTCCTTTGCAGCTCTCAATATTCTTTTTCATTCTGTATGTTTAGTGTTTTGATTATTATGTGGCAAGAAGATTTTTTTTTGTTTTGGTCCAGTCTATTTGTTGTCCTGGAAGCTTATTGTATCTTGATAGGAATTTTTTCTTTTCTTCTATGACTTTGTTGAATATATTGTCTGTGTCTTTGAGTCAGTATTCTTCTCCTTCTTCTCACCTATTTTTCCCTAATATTCTTAAATTTGGTCTTTTCATGGTATTCCAGATTTCCTGGACATTTTGTGTTATGATTTCATAGGCTTTAATATTTTCTTTGACCAATGAATCTATATATTTCCTCTATAGTATCTTCAATGCCACAGACTGTCTCTTCCATCTCTTGCATTCTGTTGGTTGTGCTTGCATCTGTAGTTCCTGTTCATTTACCCAGATTTTCCATTTCCAGAATTCCCTTGCTTTGTGTTTTCTTGCCTCTTTTTCAATTTTCAAATCTTGAACTGTTTCCTTCACCCATTTGATTTTTTTCTTGACCTTCTTTGCTTTCTTTAAGGGGTTTATTGATTTCTTCCATTATTTGTTTGTGTTTTCCTTGATTTCTTTAGGAGAACTTTTTATTCCCATTTTAAGGAAATTAAATAACTTCACAAAGTTATTTTTAAGGTCCTTTTCATCTTCTTGTTCTGTGTTTGAATGTTCAGGTCCTGCTGTAGTAGAACCACTAGGTTCTAGTGATACCGTATTGCTCTTTATGTTGTTGAATGTGTTCTTGCACTGGTGTCTACCCATGTCTTCCTCCTATGATGTTGGCAGTGCCTGTGCATATGAGAGCTGCTCTTCATCCAATTGGTTCAGGTGGTTTCTGTACATCCAGGGCCTACTCATTCTCCAGTTGGTTCAGCTGCTGTCTGTTGCTCTGGAGTTGCTGATGCCATTGGTGGGTGGTTGTGTTTGTTGGGTAGGGTGGGTCTTGTAGATTACAGGGTCCAATGGTGGCAAGAGAATGATAGAGTGGCCTATCTGCAAGAGTCTTGTCTGCTGACCAGCTAATGAAATTGAGATGAGTGGAAGAAGGGCCTACGATGTGCCCTAGGGCCTGGGAGGGGGAGTCTGTTGAATTGGAAGATGTGCCACTCACCTCTTTGTCCAATTGGTACAGGTGGTGTCTGTGCCTCTGGCATACCTGATGCAGCAGTGGGTGATTGTGTTTATGGGGGTGGGGTAGAACTTGTACATTACAGGGTTCAATTGGGGTTCTGCAGAATCTTGCCTATTGATCAGCTAATGGGGTTCCATACAAGAAATAAATGTGATGATACATGTGTCAGTCTGTTTGGGCTGTTATTAAAAAGATGTCACAGACCAGTAGTTTAAGCAATAGATACTTACTTCTAAACCTGACGTGAAGGTACTGATAGACCCAGTTCCTGGTGAGGGCCCTCTGACTATCTTACCACTAATGTCCATGGTCTTACATCTTCCCATGGGCTTTCCTTGCTGAAGAGGCAGAATTTGTATTCATTTTCTAAGGGTTCTAATCTCATCATGAGGCACCTTCCCTCAGGACAAAACTAAATCTAATTCCTAGTCAGTACCATCATATTGAGTGCATGCTTATACATATGAATTTTCAGGGGGTAAAAACATCCATCCCATTATGATAGTGATCAGGAAATCTGGCATAGACTGGAGGGAACACATCTTCCCAAGGGACTCTGAAACTTTTACTTTATGCAGTGCCTACTGTGACTCACAATTCACTGGAGCTCAACACAGTGAGCAGACATGTTATACCATAAACACAGAAGGACATGCATGTGATAATCACCAGACTGTTAATCATTGAAAGGTGAAGCAATGGGTAAGGTCTGAGGTGGGTTGGGAGGAGGAGAAGATTGAGGAGAGGCTGGGAGGGACAACAAGGAAACACAAGATGATTGACAGGTAGTCTCCAAATTTCCTTCTGAGAAGATGGAAATCCCTCCCCCCAACTCCACCGTTGGGCTAAAATTCTGGAAATTTAATGCCTTGTGCATGCCAGGTAGGTGCTCTATCAACTGAGTTGTCCAGCCCTGTTTTTAAATTCTTACCAGCATTTTCTTCTCCATTTCCCCATATTTTATTTTTTTACACTGGACTAAAATTACCAAACACACACATTTATACGACAGTTTCAATCAATTATTGGACATTGGGGTGAATTTTAAGCATCATAAAAGTTTGTAAAACCTCTATGACATTAAGGATAACTCCTTACGCATGTGAATGCTCAAGGCATTCACATTTCCTTTGTTAAGGAAATCCAATTCACTGTGTGAGAATCTGTAGGTGGAAAGAGGAATCAGTGGCCCCTTATGTATAAGGAAATGGAATCAAGCTTATATGTCTCTTTAGCACCCAGTTACAGTACAAGGATTGTTCAGTGAGACTTTAGAATGAAGATGTTGGCTTGAATGGGATGACTTGAATGTGGGCCCAATGAGGCTGTTTTAAGCAAGCATCTTCATCTTGTGTAGCCCATGGACATAATCATAGAAATCCAAGCAGGTACAATGCATTCTATTTTAACTTTTAACCATTCACAAGTGTTCCAAGAAAGTTGTTTCCCCCTCATATGACTAACAATAGTGACAGAAATAGACAGAATGCTCATATTCCAAAGTTTTAAGTCTACATAATTGGCATAATCTAACCATTCTAGGGTCTTCAAATGCACAATTTAGAAAGCATAAACAATTTATCATTGGAAAGGCCAGTCAATGGTGTGTCAGAAGAAACTGAAGACAGTATTGAATGGAAGATTCACCTGACACAGGGCCATTTCATTTTGCTCCATCCAATTTCATTCATCCTTCAGTGCACATCCCTGACATTTCCTTTGTTTTAGAACTCTTTTTTTATTAATTTGATTTTTTATTGCTTTTATTGAGCTATTTATTTTTCTCCAATCCCCTGCCTTCCTCTTCCTTCCCCTTCTACCCTCTCCAATGGTCCCCATGATCCCACTGATCAGGAGATCTTGTGTTTTTCTACATCCCATGTAGTTTAGATCCATATATATCTCTCTTAGGGTTCTCTTTGTTGTCTAGGTTCTCTGGGATTGTGAATTGTGGGCTGGTTTTTCTTTGCTTTATGTCTAAAAGCCACTTATGAGTGAGTACATATGATATTTGTCTTTCTGGGTCTGGGTTACCTCACTCAATGTGATGTTTTCTAGATCCATTCATTTGCCTGCAAATTTCAAGATATCATTGTTTTTTTTTTCTGCCTTGTAGTACTCCACTGTGTAAATGCACCACATTTTTCTTATCCATTCTTCAGTCAAGGAGTATTTAGGTTGTTTCCAAGTTCTGGCTATGACAAATAATGCTGCTATGAACATAGTTGAGAACATATCTTTGTGATATGATTGAGCATCCTTTGGGTATATACCCAAAAGTTGTATCGCTGGGTCTTGAGTGTTGTAATGAGGAGCGGGCTGTGTCCTGCCACCCAGCTAGCTTAACCCCCAAAATAACTACACAGAAATTGTATTAATTAAATTACTGCCTGGCCCACTATATCTAGCCTCTTCTTGGCTAACTCTCACATCCTGATCTAACCCATTTCTACAAATCTGTGTAACACCATGAGGTCATGGCTTACCAGGAAAGACTCTAACCAGCATCAGTCTCAGGCAGGAGCTTCATGGTGTCTCTCTGTCTCTGCCTTCTTCCTTCCAGAATTCAGTTTTGTCCTCCCTGCCTATCTAAGTTCTGCCCTATCAAAAGGCCAAGACAGTTTCTTTATTCAACCAATGAAAGCAACACATAGACACAAGAACCTCCTACACCACTTGAGGAAGGCTGTTTCCTAATTTTCTAAGAAATTGCCATACTTATATCCAAAAGGGCTGTACCAGCTTGCATTCCCACCAGCAATGCAGAAGTGTTCTCTTTACCTCACATCCTCTCCAGCATAAGCTGTCATCAGTGCTTTAGGTCTTTGCCATTCTGACAGGCATAGGATGAAATCTCAGAGTTGTTTTGATTTGCATTTCTCTGATGACTAAGGATGTTGAGCATTTCCTTAAGTGTCTTTCAGCCATTTTAGATTCCTCTGTTGAGAGTTCTCTGTTTAGGTCTGTACCCCATTTTTATTGGTTTGATCTTTTGATGACCAATTTCTTGAGTTCTTTGTATATTTTAGAGCTCAGACCTCTGTCTGATGTAGGGTTGGTGAAGATCTGTTTCCATTCTGTAGGCTGCTGTTTTGTCTTGTTGACTGTGTTCTTTGCTTTACAGAAGCTTCTCAATTTCAGGAGGTCCCATTTATTAATTGTTTTTCTCCATGTCTGTGTTACTGGGGGTTATATTTAGGAAGTAATCTCCTGTGACAATGCGTTCAAGTGTACTTCCCATTTTCTCTTCTATGGAGGTTCAGTATGGTTGGCTTTATGTTGAGGTCTTTGATCCATTTGGACTTGAGTTTTGTTCAAGGTTATAGATATGGATCTATTTTCATTCTTCTACATGTTGATATTTAGTTATGCCATCACTATTTATTGAATATGCTTTCTTTTTTCCATTTTATATTTTCTGCTTCTTTGTCAAAAATCAGGTGTTCATAGGTGTATGGATTGATATCTGGGTCTCCATTTGGTTCCATTGGTTCTCTTGTCTGTTTATATGCCAATACCAAGCTGTTTTCAATATTGTAGTTCTATAGTAGAGTTTGAAGTCAGGAATTGTGATTCCTCCAGAAATTCTTTTATTGTACATGATTGTTTTGGCTATCCAGGGTTTCTTGCTTTTCCATATGAAGTTGAATATTGTTCTTTTGAGATCTGTGAAGAATTTTGCTGGGCTTTTGGTGGGCATTGCATTGAATCTGTAGATTGCTTTTGGTAAGATTGCCATTTTTACTATGTTGATTTTACATACCCAAGAGCATGGGTATCTTTCCATTTTCTAATGTCTTCTTCAATTTCTTTCTTTCTTCAAAGATTTAAAGTTCTTGATGTAAAGGTTTTCTACTTGATTGGTTAGAGTTACTCTGAGATATTTTATACTATTAGTGGCTATTGTGAAGGATGATGTTTCTCTGATTTCTTTCTCAGCCCATTTATCATCTGTGTAAGGAGGACTACTGATTTTTTTTTTTTAGTTAATCTTGTATCCTGCTACATTACTGAAGGTGTTTATGAGTTGTAGAAGTTTTTTGGTAGCATTTTTGGGGTCTCTTATGTAACCTATCATATCATCAGCAAATAGTGACAGTTTGACTTCTTTTCTGATTTGTATCCCCTTGATCTCTTTTTGTTGTCTTATTGCTCTAGCTAGAACCTCAAGAACTATGTTGAATAGATATGGAGAGAGTGGACAACCTTGTCTTGCTCCAGATTTCAGCAGGATTGCTTTGAGTTTCTCTCCATTTAGTTTGATGTTGGCTGCTGGCTTGCTGTATATTGCCTTTATTATGTTTAGGTATGTTCCTTGTATCTCTGCTCTCTCCAAGACCGTTATCATGAAGGGATGTTGTATTTTGTTGAAAGCTTTTTCAGCATCTAATGGGATGATCATGTGGTCTTTTTATTCAGTTTGTTTATATGGAGGATTACATTGACATATTTTTCTATGTTGAACCCTCCCTACATCTCTGGAATGAAGCTGACTTGATCATGGTGGATGGTTTTTTCTGATGTGTTCTTAGACTCAGTTTGCCAATATTTTCTTGAGTGTTTTTGCATCAATGTTTGTGAGTGAAATTGGTATGTGATTCTCTTTCTTAGTAATGTCTTTATGTGGGTAATTTTATGATGGTAACTGTAGCCTCATAAAAAAGAGTTTGGCAATGTTCCTCATGTTTCTATTGTGTGGAACAATTTGAGGAGTATTGGTATTAGTTCTTTTTTCAAAATCTTGTAGAATTCTGCACTGAAACCATCTGGCCCTGGGCTTTTGTTTGTTTGTTTGTTTTTGTTTTTTTGTTTTGATTGGGAGACTTTTGATGACTGTTTCTATTTCTTTAAAAGTTACAGGTCTATTTCCTTTTCTTGGCTAGTTTTGATTTAATTTTGGTAAGTGATGCTTATCCAGAAAGTTGTCCATTTCCTTTAAGATTTCCAATTGTGTTGAGTACAGGTTTTCAAAATATGACCTAATAATTCTCTGGATTTTCTCCATATCTGTTGTTATGTCTCCCTTTTAATTTCTGATTTTGTTAATATGAATACTCTCCCTCTGCCTTTTGGTTAGTTTGGATAAAGATTTGTCTATTTTGTTGATTTTCTTGAAGAACCAACTCTTTGTCTCACTGATTCTTTGTATTGATTTCTTTGTTTCTATTTTGTTGATTTCAGCTCTCAGTTTAATTATTTCCTGCCATCTAGTCCTCCTAGGTGAGTTTGCGTCTTTTTGTTCTAGTGTTTTCAAATGTTCTGTTAACTCACTAATGTGGGGTTTTTTCCAGCTTCTTTATGTAGGTATTTAGTGCTATGAACGTTCCTCTTAACACTGTTTTCGTTGTGCCCCATAAATTTGGGTATCTTGTGTCACCATTTTCATTGAATTTTAGAAAGTCTTTAATTTCTTCCTTCATTTCTTCTTTGACCTATTGATGATTCAGATGGGTATTTTTTAATTTCTATGTGTTTTGGGGCATTCTGGAATTAGTGTTGCTGTTGAATTCTAATTTTAAGCCATGGTTATCCAATAAGATACATGGTGTTATTCCAGTTTTTTATATCTGTTGAGGTTTGCTTTGTTACCAAGTATGTGGTCAATTTTTGAGAATGTTTTATGAGGTGCTGAGAAGAAGGTATATTCTTTTATGTTTGAAGGAATGTTCTATAGATATCAGTTAAGTCCACTTGAGTGACAACATCTGTTAGTTCTCTTATTTCTCTGTTTTTTTTTTGTCTGACAGAGCTGTCCAGTGGTGATAATGGGGTGTTAAAGTCTCCCACTATTAGTGTATAGGCTTTAATGTGTGATTTAAGCTTTAGAAGTGTTTCTTTTACATACGAGGGTGCCCTTGTATTTGGGGTATAGATGTTCAGTATTGAGATTTCCTCTTGATGGATTTTTCCTATGACTAATATGAAATGTCCTTCTATGTCTCTTTTTATTGATTTTAGTTTGAAGTCTATTCTGTTAGATATTAGGATAGCTACTCCTGCTTGTTTCTTAGATCCATTTGATTGGAAAATGTTTTCCCAAACCTTTCCTCTGAGGTGATGTCTGTCTTTGAGCTTGAGGTGTGTTTCTTGTATGCAGCAGAAGGATGGATTCTGTTTTCATATTGAATCTGTTAGCCTGTGTCTTTCTGTAGGTGAGTTGAGTCCATTTTGTTTTAAGGGATATGATATTAATGACCAGTATTGCTAGCCCCTGTTATCTTAGTTTTCATTGTTGGTAATGTTAGTGTGTGTGTGTGTGTGTGTGTGTGTGTGTGTTTTCCTTCTTTGGGATTTGCTGCTGTGAGATCATCTATTGTCTGTGATTTGTTGTTGTTGTTGATGATGATGATGATGACAATGATGTAGCCAACTTCCTTGGATTGAAGTTTTCCTTCTAGTACTTTAAGTAGGGCTGGGTTTGTGGCTAGGTATTGGTTAAGTCTGGTTCTGTCATGAAATATCTTTTTTGTCCATCTATGGTGATTGAAACTTTTGCTGGGTATAGTAGTCTGGGCTGGCATCTGTCGTCTTTTAATATCTGCATAATGTTTGACCAGGACCTTCTGGCTTTCATTGTTTCCATTTAGAAGTCAGGTGTAATTCTGATAGGTCTGCCTTTATATGTTACTAGGCCTAAATGAGACTTCTGACTACTTTCTTCTCTTCAGGATAAAAATCAAAGACCACTTCATGACAGAAGTACTTGCCACAGACTCAGCTCCAGAGTTTACCCTGGGAATAAATTCAAGAGTCATGGAGCATTTAAAGGAACAGCAGATAAAGAAGTTTTCTGTGTTTGCTCACTTTCAAGTTATCCTGAAACCATGATGTACCTATAGTCTCACCCAATTCCCATTGCACTAAATGGTTTAATCCAAAACTGACAACATGTACTAACAATCTCCTCTTTTAATCATAGGAATGAAGGAAAACATTACCCACTTTTAAACTTAATTCAGTTTCACAAGCAGGCTAACATTAAAATTCCAACACTTAAGAGGCAGAATAATTAATTATAGCAACTTTGAGGCTAGTTTGGTCCATACAGTGAGTTCCAGGTCGGCTAGGACTACATACCAAGACTCTATCTCAAACAAGAAATCAATTTTATGAGCAAATGGAATACCTTTGTCTGCTTGGCATTAAAGATACAAAAACTAGAAGTAAAAATCACATGAAGTGGACAGACCAAAGGACTCTCAGAAATAAGGAGTTAATACTATGTGAAGACACTAAAGGGATACATAAGAATGATATTCAACTTTACTTTGGTGAGGGAAAGATCAAGGAGGCTTCTTGGAAGAGGTGATCGCCATGCTAAGTTCTGGACTGAGTAGGAGTACGAGTTATTCAGGCATATGCATGAGAAGGGGATGGGAACATTGTATGCACAGAACAGCTTATGCAAAAGTTCTGAATGTGAACAATACTACATGTCATTCATTTTATGAACTTCAACATGGACCAAGGAATGTGCTTTAGCTTTAATCAGCACCACAGGAGCAATTCATTAATTTATGAAGTACTCCAATGAGGAACACACACTCCAGAGTGTTTCTTCAGGTTTTAAAGGCTCTAATTGGAAGCACACACTCTAGAACTGGTTCTGCAACAACCTCAGCAATCCTCATCTCCTTTCAACAATAGATGGTTTGTTCATTTGTATGATTAGTCTAGAAATTAGTTTTTGTTAGTGACAAAAATGGTATATAAATTGTACAGATGCTTGGAAATATGATTTGGACTCTCCATACTCATTTCATCAGACTCTAAAAATTCTTTGAATGTATGGCTTACACCCTTTCTAATGGCCTGTTAAGCCTTAGACACCTAGTTGTATGTGCCATAGCTAACACATGATTCTGTTGCCTGCTTCTGACCAGCAGATCTACTGAATTCCTTTCCTAGAATATTTCCTCATCATGCAAAGTATAAGTCAGACACAGAGGTAAGGTTTGGGGCCTAAATGAAAATCATACTTGATGTTTATTGGTAGTTGTAAGTGTATCAGAGTTCAATACTTGGGATGGGGGCAGAAGTAGAGGGGATTTAGTGCCTATATCTCCTTTTAACTATATCTGGATATCTTGCAGGAGAATTTACTGAGTAAACACAGCCAAATTGGCAGGAGCCCATTTCCGCAGCATGGTCCTATGTTTGTTCTTACCAGTGCTAGCCATCCTTCCTTTCCATTCCAGGAGGGAGTAGGCAAAGGTGACCAGTTTAACCGAGCAGCAGGAAGAAGCAGATTCCATGGACAAGTGCCCATGTTCTATCAGGAAGTCAATTCCTCTCCTGTCAAATTTGCGGAGTGATTCAAAGACAAAAGATAAAAATAGCTGGCAACTGATAGTACTGGAAACAGGAAGAACCAGGTATGAGGTACAGGTCAGAAAGAGTGGTCACGACTGAGGCTGTGAGGAGCAGGTGATGGCATAATTTACCCTCAGTCATAGTGTCAGAACGTACTGTGCTAGCTTTATGGAGCTGCCCCCAGCTGGACCAGAGCTGTCTGCAATCAAGCTTAACACCTACTGTTACCATGTACATCCTCTGAGTCTGCTCTGCCACCTGTTCCCTATTTAGCTGCTGATATCATTTATCTAATTTTATTTCTTTTTTTTGTTTGTTTGTTTTGAGACAGGGTTTCATATAGCCCAGGCTGGCCTCAAACTTGTTATATAGCCAAGGATGACCCTTCTACTACAAGTTGGCACTCCAACGTGTGCTTGCTAATTCCACATAAAACCTGAGGGCTTGAAAAGGAATTCTAGACACACATACAAAAAACACCAGAGTTTAACACAGCTTCTTGCTGTTTACTGGTGGCGTGCACAACTCCTTTGAGAGGTCTTCATGACTCAGCAGTAGCAGAAAAAAGCACAAACTCTGGCTCTTTCAGGAGTCGGAGCATTTAAATGGGGTCTGTGACCAGAGTGCTACAATTTACTTAGTAGAGACATAGACCCACCGTGTGCCTAAGAATGGGGCATTGTGTATGGCTCTCAGCCATTGTGTATGGCTCTCGGCGGCAACAAACATGCCCTGGCATGACGGACTGGGCTGAACAAGCAGGCAGGGCCACATTGTCCCTAGCCCTGCCTCTTAGCATAAAAAAAAAAAAGCAGTTCTGGTCAGAAAAGGATTACAGATATGCAATAATGACAGATTCAGACATAAAGAACCTCAAATGAGACACAGTATGTTTTTAAAAATGTACATAGGCTTGGGAGAGAGAAGAAAAAGAGTATAGAGAGTATAAAAGGAAATAAATGGTTTATAAAAATAAAACAAAGTCTATAAAGAGACAGAGTACAGAAGTCATAGATTAAAAGGAGTAAAGAAAAATAAGCCACATAAATAATATACATAATCACACAGAGAGTCCAGATTATGTATATTACTGTGTTTCCTTTGAGTTTTTTGAATGTGAAGGAGCTAAGTACAGAGAGACATTTCACTTGCAGGCTGCTAAGCTAAACCAAAATAAAGGTATCTTGACTTTAAAATTTAAAACTAAGGGCCTTGGAAAAGAGGTTCTGCTTTTGTTTCCACAGAAGATTAGAACTTGTGGAATCCTTCCAGATTAGTGTGGTTTGATAGACCAAGATTCCCCCAAAAGGTCACCATGAATACCCCCCAAAATATCTCACCAACAAAAAGCAGGAAGCAGTTTGGAGAGAACTATGCTCAAATTCCCAAATATTGTTTACAAATGTTTCTTTATATTTAAAGGAGGGTATGATATAGATATTTATGTTGATATGGATCTTGGTTTAAGGTTAGTTTTGTTATACTGTGTATATGTATTTCTGATCTTGATTAAGGTATTGTGTTTTGCAACTCATTTAAAACTGTAATGTATAATTAAGAAATATAGGTTAATAGACAGTCATCTATAATAGTCAAATTTTTAGTCATGTTAGGTTTTCTAGACATATAGAGATATATTTAAGTTAGATGGGTATTCTTCAAATCTTTCAGAGGCCTTTGCAATATGGCATTTTAAATATTTTAAGACCTTAGGACTTTTCATGACATGAGACACATCTGCTCCTGAAAGCACCAATTACTTCAAGAGGAAGATGGGCATTGAGGAGATTCCTTATGGAGTTTACTAACCATTTGGGCAAGAAACTGTTCTTGCCTGGACTGCTTGGTGTTATGCTGTATGAACTGGACATACAGGACTCACAGAGAAAAGACTGATGAACTTGCTAAAGGTGAAATGATCATTCAGGTTCCTGCTTCATGAAAGAGTCTGCAGACATTCTTCAGGACACAGAAAAAGGTGAATGACAAACTGCCAATATAGGCGGAACTGTCTTTGAAATTTCCTGCTTTGTGGAAAACTCTGCTGGAAACTATGGGCTTGTAGGCTGAAGATGAATGCTCCAACGATACAGAAGAACTTTGGGTGACTGTCCAGGCAGCAAGAAATCTCTGTCAATTCTAGAGTTTTGGAAGTTGCTTACAAGCACTTCCTCTTAACTTAGGTAATATTATATCCTTCTGGAGTCTTTGATGAAGTTGAAGAACAGTTATAATTATAGTTTTTCTTAGTTATGATAAAAGATAAAGTAGATATAAATATTGTAACTATAATTCTTACTTGGTACCTGTTTTGTTATATGTAATTTTACTATGTTAAAGTTAAAACCTTCCATTTTATTTAAACAGAAAAGGGGAGGTGATGTGAGATTCCCCTCTGTATGCTGTGAATACCATTGGTTAATAAAGAAGCTGTTTTGGGCCTGTGATAGGGTAGAGCAGAGGTAGGCAGGGAAAACTAAATTGAATGCTAGGAGAAAGGCAGAGTCAGTGAGAAGCCATGTAGCCCCACCAGAGACAGATGCTAGAACTTCACCTGGTAAGCCACAGCCCTGTGGTTATACACAGATTAACAGAGATGGGTTAAATTAAGATGTAAGAGTTAGATAATAAGACATTAGAGCTAATGGGCCAAGCAGTTATTTAATTAATACAGTTTCTGTGTGATTATTTCTGGTCTGAGCTGCCAGGTGTCTGGAAAACAAACAAACAGCCTCCTACAACACTGAACTCTTAATTTCCCCTCTTCTTCTAGGAAGAACCCCCAAGTGCTAGGATTTTGGGCATGTGCAACTATCCTAGTTTGCTTCTATGATGCAATAATAAAACACTGGCCACAAACTACTTAGAGATTGAAAGAATTTACTTAGCTTATAGGCTACAAGCCATCATCAAGGGAAATCAGGGCATCAAGAGAATCTGGAGGCAGGAACTGAAGTAGAGACCATCATGCTTACTGGCTTGCTCAGCTTTCTAATACAGCCCAGGCTCATTTGGGACAGCACTACTCACCATGGGCCCATTTACACTAATCAGCAATTAAGAACATGCCTCACAGACACTACAGAACAATCTGATGGAGGCGAGTCCTCAACTGATATTTACTTTCTCCCCAGAAATATCTAGGATTGTGTCAAGTTGACAAAGACTATTCAGCACAGCCACAATACCTGGCCATATCTCTAATGACATCTTTTGATTTTGCTCCTGTTGGCCCTCAGTCATCTGCCTTGGATCTAATCTTTTCCATGTCTCCTTTGGATCAGTGTCATGGCTGACACTGAAGAAAGCAAATACATTCCTTTTCTACCCCTGTGCCATAATACCATATTAGCCTTTCTAAAGTATAAATTAAAGCCCTATAGAGACTTCTGTTTTTCTCTAGTCTATCAAATTCCAGAGCAGGATACATCAAAAGTCTTTTAATCATAAGTGACAGAAACTAGGGCTAGCTTGGGTAAAGGGGGCATCATTGACTTGTGCATAAACTCACAGAGATAATAAAACCAATTTTTTTCAGGGGTTGCAATGAAAAGGGGCGAAATCACAAATACAGAGAAAGCTTGAAACTGCCTCTGATCCCATGCTGTCTCTTCGCTGTCCTGTGTTACAGGCTGCAATATTATACAGTAATTGCTCAGCCATCTTTTCATGATTGACTTATCAGAACCATGGGATCTGGTAAAAGCTAAGCCAAAAGGCAAGGCTTTTTGGTGTTATTGCTTTGTGAATAAAGTGACTGTCCTTTACTGTAGTTTTTTTTGCTGCAGCGAACACCTTTTCTGTTAATTATTTGGGAAGTAACTCCCATAGTTCAGAACTGTTTAGTGAAAACAGCTTTCCCCTGGCCAGGCCTTGTTCCTTTCTCCTAGGTGAGTGCAGAGATCTTCCTTTCTGCAATTATCTTTATCAGCAGGCATTTGGTCAGGATTTAGGCAAGAGTATCCCATTCAAGATATTTACAGATCTCCAAAGACTTAGAATTACTACCTGTCCAAGCTGCTGTTCTGGTTTTACCTCACTTAAAAGATTCTTAACTCCTTATGTTCACTTTCACTCAGTTTACTGATAATTTTAGTCTAGGACTCTCAAGGACAGCATAAGGGATAATTAACTGCAACTCAGAGAAAGACAACACCCATGATCAGGACAGCTGATAACAGCATAGCCCAGAACTGATCATTTAGAGGCCTGGGTCCCTTCTTTGTTTCAACTGCCTAGAGCCATAAGTCTAACTGCAGACCTAGGCCTATAGAAACTACAGCGTCTGGTATATTGTTATGGACCAGCTCTGACACAAATAATTTCTCACTAGTGTAGAGGCATGCTATCTGACTAAGAACCGTCATCTTCTCCCTGACTACTTACATAGGTTGCTTGATATCCTCTACGTATACTGGGAGGGAAAAAAAAAGGCATGCTGATTTAAACAATTCATGTCTTATTCGTAATTTTACTAAAATTAAATCTTTTAGCCATTTTTCTACCACCTAAAAATGCAACATAGCACACTAACCTTCCCCTCTAGAATTTCCTGATGATTTAATTCCATTCTTAACTTTCTCCATTAAGGAGTTCACCAGATGTGCACTGGCCGCTCCAGGGATCTGTGTGTGTGTGAAAACCCTTATCTGATTTTCTTTGGGGCAAAAGAATTCTGGCCCTGGAACCTGCTAGGGATGGGGAATTGCTGATTTAAGGCTATATATGACTGGGAACATTTGTAATGTGTAGAATGAGGGACAGTGTAGAAAGATGTAGAAGAAAAGAACAAGGGAGAGTTGATAGAATTGAGAAAAAAGAGAAGGAAGAAGAATAAAGAAATATGGATGGACGATTCCTATTGTGAGTACATTTCTTAACCCTCAGATCTTTATGCTCATATTTCTAGCCCCCCTTTAGCTATTCCTAGCCTCTTTAACTGAGCCCTGGAAGGGAGTCTTAAAAGCGAAAACTTTTAAGGCTCCTTGCAGTCCTGGGTCTCCCCTAATGCTAAGCAAGAGCCAGAACAAGAGAGTGAGTATGCTTCTTTCCACTTACCAGTCCACATGTAGCACCTCATACCATGCCATAAGGGCCGGTACCCCAAAAGCTATTGGCTGAATTAATTCCCACAGTATTGACTAGCAGATCCGCATTGTAGGAAATGTAAGAGTTGCACTACAGAGGTTAATGGGGGACTCAAATGACACTGGAATTCTCTCTGTTGTTTTTATTATTTGCTCCATTAATCTATAACATGCCCTGGGAAGTCTGGGGATCACATTTACCTAGATTTTCCATCTATTTTTACTCAGTTCAAATTTGAAAATTCTCATGAAAGACCTGTTGTTCTGTCAGGGATAATGTATTTATGTCTAGTTTAAAGCTTATGAGTAGAGTGAGGTCACCATGGCTGAGTACATATACTCAGAGAGGAGTATGAGCATAAAGTGTCATAAATACTGGTTACAACGAATGTCCACATGTAAACTGCTAAAGTATTAGACATGCAAACATAGCCCAGTATTCCCTTCCTCACCACTACCCTTGCTAAGACAGCAAAGGAACCAAACCCTTAGGCTCTGGAGACAACTCTCCCAGTGACTAGTTATGTATCCTTGTAAATGCACCTTGGTTTCCTGAACTATAAAATGGGTACAGTGATACCAACGTGAAAGCTTCAGGCGACCCTGAGCATTGCAACCTCTTAGAGTCCAACCGGGCTCACGTGTGCAGTGTGCACTCATCACTCTTCCTCCTCCCGGGTGCTCTGGCATTAGTAGGCAGCTTTTGGAAAGCAGCAGGGCATCTGGCTACTGACTGCTGCCAACAGAATGAGATCAGGGTTAATCAGAGGAACAGACTGACCTGATTCCCAGCACTCCAGCAAAGTAACCCAGCTGACACCTTGGGGAAGACAGTGCCAGAAAGAGGAGCTCTTTTCTCCATTAGGCAGGACTGAGAGGTCTTCAAGTCCCTTGCTCCCTCTGTCAGAGGGCGACAACATCTGGGAAGAAGCATATCATCAACTTTAAGATTATAATATTGCTAGCCGTGTGTGCCATAACCTAGAATCATCACTTTATTAAATAGTAATAAGGAGGCCTCTGTAAAGGGAATCTGGGTATACTCATAGTATTCACTAAGCTGCCCAGTTGAAACTGGGAGGTTGTTTTATTCTTGTGGTTCCATTTTCACACTTCTAAAGCAAGGAATGCAGCCCAACTTTTGGGGGTAGTTTGGACTCAAGGTCACCTATATATGTTTATTCACCACCCAGAAAAGCTCCAACCAGGCACTACACCGCAGGAGCATGCCCTTTCCTTTCCTGGGCAGCAGAATCAAAACTGGTCTTGGAACAGAGAATACAAGGAAAGGTCAAGGGACCAATCAAGCAAGGAATCAACTCATTAGGAGCCTCTATGGAAGTGCTGAAATTAGGCAAGTTAAAAGCATATTAGTTTAAATGAAACTTCTCATAAATAAGGGGAGGCGTTTAGGTAGGAAGCAAATGTAATCATTTTGCAACATGGCATAATTTTATAATTAATGGGGAAATTGTCAGAATAATCTTGAGGGAGTCCCAGGAAATGAAGAAATCTGTCTTGATTAAGGAACACTCAGGAGAAAAAGTTATTGGAATGTAGTCATTTCACCAGCAAAGTCCTCAAAATTAATCTTATTAATTAGATGTGTGTGTCAGGACAGGATCTTTCATTACAGCTGTGTTTTCTTCTGATTCACCAGGACCACTACCTTCCTAATGGAAATATGGAATAGAACAATGCAGGTGTGTATGCATGTATGTGCATGTGTATGCATGCATGAATTCATGTTTATGTGTGTGTGTGTGTGTGTGTGTGTAGCAAACACAAGTTTCTTTCTGCTGCTCAGAAACCCCATCTCTACCAAACACACAGGAAAGCAGGAAAACACAAGCTTACAAGACAGATACCCAATGCCCTAAAGCCTGACCAGCTATGGTTCTTCTACTCCAGGTTCACCAAAGAAACTTCTGGCAACTTCCTATGAAGTTCAGACTCCAGTTAGTATGAAAGGCATCCTAGGAAAGAGTTTGACAAAGGTTCCCACAGCACAGTAGTCAAGGCTAAGCTCGAGATCCAGAATGCATGTGTCCAGCTCTCCACTTTGCTGCTGTGTTCTTAACCTCAGACAAGCTCCTCGAGTTTGGGTGTCCTGAGGGCCCTTTGAAGATAAAAAGTCATTCTGTGTAAAGAACTCTCAGCAGTGCTTGATACCTGATGTTTGCGCTGTCAGTGTCAGCTGTTGATACTTGTTTCACTATCTAATGATGCAGTACTGGCTACAGGTGACTGACAGCACTAGGAATGGCTGATATGCACTACAAGATGCATAGAGACTCCAGACTTTGTACAAGAAGAAACATAAAATTTCTCATTGATAACTTTTCCACAAATTGATTACACATTAAAACAAAAGCATTTGAACATATTGAATTAAAGAAATTTATTGTCAAGATTAATTTCACTCACTCTGAAATTTTTATTATGGTTTTAAGAAAGCACAGAGTACCAGATTCACTATGTTGGCTATTATTAAGTGTTGTAGTTCAGTAGTGTTGAATATAGTAGCATTGTTGTGGAGAATCCAGAAGTTCATCTCGCATATCTGAAATTCCATGCTCATTAAACAGTAACTTCCCATTTCCCACCAACCCTAGCAACTACCACCCCACTTTCAATTTCTACAAACTTGACAGCTTATGCAGATACCTCAGAGAAATAGAGTCAAAATATTTGTATTTTTGCTATTGGCTCCATTTACTTAGCTCAATGTTCTCAGAAATCATCTGTGCTATAGTATGAGACAGAGCTTACTTCCCTTTTGAAATAAATTATACTCTATTTTAAATTGTTTTAAAATGGCATAAAATTCAAATTTAAATTTTTGTCCCATATTACATTTCTATTGGATGAAATGTATAGCCTAAATTCATTGATCATCAACCCCATCAATCCCAACCCTCCTTTATGAGAATTAAATTTTTTTTGAGACAGGGTTTCTCTGTAGCTTTGGAACAGTCTTGGAACTAGCTCTTGTAAACCAGGCTGGCCTCAAACTCACAGAGATCTACCTGTCTCTGCCTCCCAAGTGTGCCACCACCTCCTGGCTATGAGAATTAATTTTTAACTATGACTTTGTCCTCTTAAAGTGAATTTCACAAATCATATCACTTATCTACACTTACAAACTTTTACAAAGAGTATAATAACCTTACTGTAACATAAAGGATAAAGCAAAGGACTCTATAAGGGAAAGTGCATTTCAAGTTGTGTTTAAACATAAATACTTGAAGTTCAAATAGTCAGATGCTTGAATAGGTATAGGGAGTCACCACTTATTGGATAGCAATATCTCAGATACTAGCAATAGTTTTTCCCCAAGAGTTGTGATTTTCTAAAATATAACACCTTACTAAGCTCCAATAAGACAAAGTAGAATTTTCTACTTATATGTTCATATTATTATATAAATTATTATAATATAAATGGAAGACAAATATAAAAATCTATAAAAATTGTAATTAGGTTCTAGGCTCAGAGACTTCCAAATAGTTTTTTGAACCTAAATAAATGCCCAATTGGGATAATAAGAAATAAATTGACCCCAGAATTGATGTAGGATTTTCCTCTGTTTTCTGTGAATATGTTTTATTACCATCAGTTAGTAAAGAAACTGCTTTGGCCCATGACAGGATAGAATATACCAATATATAGCAGTATAATGGGAAATCCAAGCAGAGATAGAGGAGAAAAGAAGGCAGAGTCAGGGAGACACAATGTAATTGACAAAGGAGAAAAATGCCAGAAGCTTACCAGTAAGCCACAACCTTGTGGCAATATACAGATTAATAGAAATGGGTTAATTTAAGATGTAAAAACTAGCCAGAAATAGGCCTAAGCTATTGGTCAAACAGTGTTTTAATTAACATAGTTTTGTGTGATTATTCAGGTCTGGGTGTCTGGGAAACAAACGTGCAGTCTCCAGTTACACTTCATTGTGAGAATCACCCTATGGACACCCTATGGTGTTCCTGGGCATCTTCAGGTCCATTGGAGGTCACAATATTCCTGTCACTGGTACTTAAGATAAATCACCCCCTTGTTTTCCACAACTCCCACTTTGGTGCAGCAGAACCTCCTTAGAATCAGCAAGTCTGTATCTGGAAATCACAAGCGTCAGAAAATATTAAATACAACAAAGTCTTAATACAAAAACATCCAGGAAACCTGTAACACCATCACAAGAACAAATCCAAGAGTGATAAAGATAGAGGAGGGAAAAGAATACCAGCTCAAGCATACAGAAAATATATTCAATAAAATCATAGAAGAAAATTTTCCAACCTAAAGAAGGACATACCTATGAAGACAGAATAAACTTACAGAAGTCCAAATATATTGGATCAAAAAAAAGTACCCTCATCATATAATAATCAAAACAGTAAACATACAGAATAAAGAAAGAATATTAAGAATTGGAAAGGAAAAAGGCCAAGTAACATATGAAGGCAAACCTCTGAGCATAACCAACTTCTCAGTAGAAAAATCAGAAGGTCATTTTAGAAACATTAAGAAACCATGGATGCCATCCCAGAATACTATACCAAGCAAAACTTTACATCACCATAGACAGAGAAAATAAGATATTCCATGACGAAACAAGATTTAAACAATACCTATCCACATATCCACTCCTACAGAAAGTACTAGAAGGAAAACTCCAACCCGAGGAAGTTAGCTGCACCCATAAAAACAGAGGTAATAGATAATCTAACACCAGCAAATCCTAAAGGGAAACACATACACACACACTACCAACAACAACAACAAAATCAAAAAAAATCCAAGAATTAACAATTACTGTCATTAATATCCCTTAATATCAATGGACTCAATTTGCCTATAAAAAGACACATGCTACCAGCATGGATACAAAAAGAGGATATGCCCTTCTGCTGCATACAAGAAATATACCTGAACTTCAAAACAGATATTCCCTCAAGGTAAAGGGTTAGGAAAAGATTTTTCCAGTCAAACAGATCTAAGAAATGAGTTGGTGTAGCAATCTAATATCTAACAAAATAGACTTCAAACTAAAATTAATCAAAAGATATGTAAAGGACATTCCATATTCATCACAAGAAAAATCCATCAAGATGAAGTCTTAATTCTGAACTTTTATGCCCCAAGTACAAGGACATCCACTGATGTGGGATGTCCTTCTGTATAAAAACATAACATATACAGAAGGACATCCCACATCAACCATTTGTAAAGGAAACATTAATAAAGTTTAAGTCACACAAAAAACACCACACATTAATAGTGGGAGACTTCAACACCCCAGTCTCACCAATGAACAGGTCTACCAGACTGAAAATTAAGAAAGAGATAAGTGAACTAACAGATGTTATGACTCAAATGGGCCTAACAGACATATATAGAACATTCCATCCAAACACAAAAGGTTATACCTTCTTTTCAGCATCTCATGGAACCTTCTCTAAAATTGGCTACATACTCAGTTGCAAAGCAAATGTAAATAAATATAAAAAAGCTAGAATAATCCCCTGTATCTTATCAGATCACCCTGTCTTAAAGCTAGAATACAACAACAACAAAAATTACAGAAAGCCTACAAAGTCATGAAAACTGACTGAATCATCACTTGGTCATAGAAGAAATAAAGAAAGAAATTGAAGACTTCCTATGATTCAATTAAAAGGAATTCATAACATATAACATACCCAAACTTACGGGAAATTATGAAAGCAGTGCTAAAATGAAAGTTCATAGCATAAAGTGCCTACATAAAGAATTTGGAGAAATCTTATACTAGTGACTTAACAGCACACCTGAAACCTCTAGAACAAAAAAAGCAAACTCACCCAGGAGTAGACACCAGAAAATAATCAAATTGAGGGCTGAAATCAATAAAATATAAACAAAGAGAACAATATAGATAATCAATGAAACAAAGAGTTAGTTATTTGAGAAAATCAACAAGATAGACAAACCATTATCCAAACTAACCAAAAAGCAGAGAGGGAATAGCCAAATTAACAAAATCAGAAGTGAAAAAGGGGGGACATAATAACAGACACTGAGACAATGCAGGTAATTATTAGGTCATATTTCAAAAACCTGTATTCTACAAAATCAGAAAATCTAAAAGAAATAGACAATTTTCTGGATAGGTACTACATACAAAAATATCAAGATCACATTAAACAACTTAAATAGACATATAACCCCCTAAGGAAATAGAAGCAGTCATTAAAGTTTCCCAACCAAAAAAACCCGAGCCAAATAGTTGCAGTGCAGAATTCTATCAGAATTTCAAAGAGGAGCTAATACCAATTCTCCTCAAATTGTTCCACACAATAGAAACAGAAGAAACATTGGTAATTTTTTTATGAGGCTACAGTTACTCTGATACCCAAACCACACAAAGATGCAACAAAGGAAGAGAAATTCAGAACAATCTCCTTCATAAACATTGATGGAAAAATATTCAATAAAACACTGGCTAACTGATCCCAAGAACCAATCAAAATAGATCCACTATGATCAAGTGGGTTTCATCCCAGAGATGCAGAGATGGTTCAACATATGGAAAACTGTCAATGTTATCCATCATATAAACAAACTGAAAAAAAAACATATGATCATCTCATTAGATGCTGAAAAAGCCTTTGACAAAATCCAACACCCCTTCATGATAAAGGTCTTGGAGAGGTCAGGGATACAGGAACAGCAATACCACTCTTGGGAATATACCCAAGAGAAGTCCAATCATACTACAAAAGCATTTGTGCAACTATGTTCATAGCAGCATTGTTTGTAATAGCCAGAACCTGGAAACAACCTAGGTGCCCCTCAATGGAAGAATGGATCAAGAAAGTGTGGATTATATACTCATTAGAATACTACTCAGCGGTAAAAAACAAGG
>PVIU01011082.1:0-66577 GCA_004026605.1 Ondatra zibethicus
CTCTCCAAGACCTTTATCATAAAGGGGTGTTGAATTTTGTCAAATGCTTTTTCAGCATCTAATGAAATGATCATATGGTTTTTTTCTTTCAGTTTATTTATATGATGGATTACATTGATAGATTTTCGTATGTTGAACCAGCCCTGCATCTCTGGTATAAAGCCTACTTGATCATAATGGATGATTTTTTTAATGTGTTGTTGGATTCGGTTTGCCAGTACTTTATTAAGAATTTTTGCATTAATGTTCATAAGTGAGATTGGTCTAAAATTCTCTTTCTTGGTTGCGTCCCTGTGTGGTTTTGGTATCAGGGTAATTGTAGCTTCATAAAATGAGTTTGGTAATGACCCTTCAGTTTCTATTATGTGAAACACCTTAAGGGTATAGGTATTAGCTCTTCTTGGAAGTTCTGGTAGAATTCTGCATTAAAACCATCTGGTCCTGGGCTTTTTTTGGTAGGGAGGTTTTTGATGACAGCTTCTATTTTCTCACGACTTATAGGTCTATTTAAATTGTTCACCTGGACTTGATTTAATTTCGGTATGTGGTATTTATCTAAAGAACTGTCCATTTCTTTTACATTTTCCAATTTTGTGGCATACAGGCTTTCGTAGTAAGACCTAATTTATCAAATATTTTCTCTACCTTTTAAGTATCCAATTATTGATATTTTATTTCTGCATTTTCATGATTGACTGTTAAATAAAAAATTTGCATTCTTTGAATATGACTACCTAAGTCATGACATTTGATTGATTTGTTGCTAAGGTATTCACATATGACTTTATATTGTTTACTTATTTATTTTTCTGTCTTTTATGTTATTCTTCCTCATTTATAAGGTCTGTGGTAAATCTGGCTGCATTCTGAGCATGCTTCCCTGGTCTTCTTGCTCTGAAGTGAGGGTCCACGGTACTCATTTTGGAGATATTTTTGACTTTGTTTTATGGTCATGTACCAGCTTACTCTTTACATGTTTTTCTTACATGTTTCTGAATATAGACCCTCTAAATGTTACATAAATAGCTCTGTACTTTGAATTAACCTAATTGCTTTTTCTAACACTCAGCTTATTAAGTAGATTTGTACTGTTGTTTTAAAGATTACACTTTCCAGGGGTATGGCAATTAATTTTGCAATTACTTATCATAATTCCATCAATTTTAACTTTTGACAATTTGGATTTTATTATTATATTCAAGTTTGTAACTTTTACATCTTTTGTGCTTTCACCACTGTATAGAGATATCATTGTATCTTATATTTATATAAAGTCCACAGCAGATAAGAGCACACACTAGAGTGTACACTAAGAGATCCAGACTGCTACAAAACAGAAGTGACAACTTTTCAGGGTGTGATTTCATTGCCATTTCTTTTTTTATTATTGCTTTCTATTTATTTATTTTATTTATTTAATTTATTTTTTAAAAAAGAAAACAATCTTTTCTTCAGTTTACATACCAATCCCAGTTTCCACTCCCTCACCTCCTCCCATTCTTCCACCTCCCACCCCCTCAGGTCCAAGGCCCTCCCTACTATATCTAGGCTGAGCAAGGTATCCATCCAAAGAGAATACATTCCAAAAAGCCAGTACAAGCAGTAGGAAAGAATCCTGGTGCCACTGCCAGTGGCCTATCAGTCTGCCCCAGCCATGCAAATGTCAACCACATTCAGAAGGATAGTTTGGACCTATGCTCTTTCCTTCCCTGTCCTGCGGGAGTTGGTGAGCTCCCATTAGCTCTGGTAAACTGCTTCAGTGGGTATACCCGTCATGGTTTTGAGCTCTTTGCTCATATTCTCATTCCTCCCACTCTTCAGCTGGACTTTGGGACCTCAGTCCAGTGCTCTGATGCAGGTCTCTGCCTTTGTTTCCATCAGATGCTGGATGGAGTTTCTATGGTGATATTTAAGATAATCATCAGTCTGACTACATGGCAAGGCGAGTTCAGGCACCCTCTCCTCTATTGCTTAGGGTCTTAGCTGGGGTCATCCTTGTGAATTCCTGGGAATTTTTCTAGTGCCAGGTTTCTTGCTAGCCCCATAATGACTCCCTCAATCAAAACATCTCTTTCCTTGCTCTCATTTCTGTCCTTCCTGCATCTCAACTGTCCCATTCTCTCAAGTTCTCCCCTGCTGCCCCTTTTCCCCTTTTCTTCCCCTTCAGTCCTCAAAGTCCCCCAACTCCCATGCTCCCAATATTATCAGACGATCTTGTCTGTTTCCCCTCTCCATGGGGATCTATTTATGTTTTCTTAAGGTTCACCTTGTTACTTTGCTTCTCTAGGACCAGGAACTATAGGCTCAATATCCTTTGCTTTACAGCTAGTATCCACTTATGAGTGAGTACATACCATGTTCATCTTTCCAAGTGGGTTACCTCACTCATGATGTTTTTTTCTAGCTACATCAACTTAAATTTTAAGATGTCATTGTTTTTTTTTTTTTTTTTTTACCACTGAGTAGTACTCTAATGTGTAAATGTGTCACATTTTCTTTTCCATTATTTGGTTGAGGGGCATCTAGGCTGTTTCCAGGTTCTGTCTATTACAAATGATGCTGCTATGAACATAGTTGAACAAGTGTCCTTATAGTATGATTGAGCATCTTTTGGGTATCTGCCCAGCAGTGATATTGCTGGGTCCTGAGGTAGGTTGATTCCCAATTTTCTGAGAAACTGTCATACTGTGTTTCAAAGTGGTTGTATAGGTTTCATTCCTACCAGCAATGGAGGAGTGTTCCTCTTAGTCCACATCCTCTCTAGCATAAACTATCATTGGTGTTTTTGATCTTAGCCATTCTGACTGGTGTAAGACGGTATATCAGAGTTGTTTCGATCTGCATTTCTATGATGGCTAAGGATGTTGAACATTTCCTTAAGAGTCTTTCAGCCATTTGAGATACTTCTGTTGAAAATTCTCTGTTTAGTTCTGTATCCCATTTATTAATTGGATTATTTGGAATTTTGATGTCCAATTTTTTTAGTTCTTTGTGTATTGTAGAAATCAGTCCTCTGTCTGATGTGGGGTTGCTTGAAGATCTCTTCCCATCCAGTAGACTGCCTTTTGTTTTATTGCCTGTATCCTTTGCTTTACAGAAGTTTCTTAGTTTCAGGGGGGGTCCCATTTATTTATTGTTGCTCTCAATGTCTGTGCTACTAGTATTATATTTAGGAAGTGGACTCCTGCATCCATGCATGAAGGCTACTGCCCACTTTCTCTTCTATCAGGTTCAATATGGACAGATTTATAGTGAGGTTGTTAATCCTTTTGGGCTTGAGTTATGTGCATGGAGATAGATAAGGATCTACTTTCATTACTACATGTTGACATCCAAGTATGCCAGCACCATTTGCTGAAGATGATTTCTTTTTTCCATTGTATATTTTTAGCTTCTTTGTCAAAAATCAGGTGCTCATAGGTGTGTTAATTAATATAAGGGTCTTCAATTCAATTCTATTGATAACCTCTCCATTTTTATGCCAATATCAAACTGTTTTCATTACTGTAACTCTATAATAGAGCTTGATGTCAGGAATGATGATACTTTCAGAAGTTTCTTTTTTGTACAAGATTGTTTTGGCTTTCCTGTGTTTTTTGTTTTTCCATATGAAGTTGAATATTTTTCTTTTAAGGTCTGTGAAGAATTGTGTTGGCATTTTGATGGGGATTGCATTGAATCTATAGATGGCTTTTGGTAGGATTGTCATTTTTATTATGTTGATCCTACCTATCTAAAAGCATGAGAAATCTTTTCATTTTCTGATATCATTTTTAATATCTTTCATCAAAGATTTAAAGTTTTTGTCAAACAGATCTTTCACTTCTTTGGTTAGGGTTACCCCAAAGTATTTTATGTTATTTGTGGCTATTATAAAGAGTGATGTTTCTCTGATTTCTTTCTCAGCTTCTTTATCTTTTATGTAGGAGGGCTACTGATTTTTTTTTGAGTTGATCTTGTATCCTGACATGTTACTGAAGGTATTTATCAGCTGTAGAAGTTCCCTAACAGAGTTTTTGGGGTCACTTATATATACTATCATATCATCTACAAATAACTAAAGTTTGACCTTTTCCTTTCCAATTTGAATCCCCTTTTTCTCCTTTTGTTGTCTTACTGCTCTATTCAGAACTTCAAGAACTATGTTAAATATATATGGAAAGAGTGGACAGCCTTGTCTTGTTCCTGATTTTAGTGGGATCGCTTTGAGTTTCTCTCCATTTAATTTGATGTGGACTGTTGGCTTGCTGTTTATTGCTTTTATTATGTTCATATATGTTCCTTGTATCCCTGATCTCTCCAATACCTTTATCATAAATGGGTGGTGTATTTTGTCAAATGCTTTTTGGTATCTAATGAGATGATCGTATGAGTTTTTTCCTTTCAGTTTATTTATATGATGAATTACATTGATAGATTTTTGTATGTGGAACCATCCCTGCATCTCTGAAATGAAGCCAATTTGATCATGGTGGACAATTTTTTTATGTATTTTTAGATTCGGTTTGCCAGTATTTTATTGAGTATTTTTGCTTCTATGTTCATGAGTGAGAATGCTGTAATTCTTTTTCTTGTTTGAATTTTTGTGTTTTTTTTTTCTGGTATCAGGGTAACTGTAGCCTCATAAAAAGAGTTTGGCAATGTTCCTCCTGTTTCTGTTATGTGGAATACTTTGAGGAGTATTCCTTTAGCTCTTCTTTGAAGTTCTGGTAGAATTCTGCACTGAAACCATCCAGCCGTGAGCTTTTTTTGGTTGGTAGGCTTTTGATGACCACTT
Organism: Ondatra zibethicus; assembly: GCA_004026605.1. Lineage (NCBI taxonomy): Eukaryota > Metazoa > Chordata > Mammalia > Rodentia > Cricetidae > Ondatra > Ondatra zibethicus. Next base: position 4,778 of record PVIU01011082.1, read on the forward strand.
CTATTTCCTTGCAGGTTATAGGTTTATTTAAATTGTCCACATGGTCTTGACTTAATTTTGGAATGTGGTACCTATCCAGAAAACTGTCCATTTCTTTTAAATTTTCCAATTTTGTGAAGTACCGGTTTTTGTAGTATGTACCTAATGATTCTGTGGATTTCCTCAATGTCTGTTGTTATGTCCCTCTTTTCATTTCCGATTGTGTTAATTTGTATGTTCTCTCTCTGCCCTTTGATTAGTTTAGATAAGGGTTTGTCTATTTTGTTGATTTTCTCAAAGAACCAGCTCTTTGTTTTATTGATTCTTTGTATTGTTTTCTTTGTTTCTGTTTTGTTGGTTTCAGCCCTCAATTTGATTATTTCCTGTCATCTACTCTTCCTGGGTAAATTGCTTCTTTTGTTCTAGGGCTTTCAGGTGTGCTGTTAAGTCACTAGTGTGAGCTTTCTCCAGTTTCTTTATGTGGGCACTTAGTGCTGTGAATTTTCCTCTTAGCACTGCTTTCATAGTATCCCATAGTTTTGTGTACATTGTGCCTTCATTTTCATAAAATTCTAGGAAGTCTTTAATTTCATTCTTTATCTCTTCCTTGACCTAGGGGTGGTTCAGTAGACCATTGTTTAATTTCCATGTGTTTGTGGGGTTTCTAAAATTATTGTTGCTATTGAAGTCTTATTTTAAACCATGGTGATCCGATGAGATGCAAGGGGTTACTCCAATTTTTGTATGTGTTGATGTTTGTTACCAAGTATATGATCAGTTTTAGAAAAGGTTCCATGAGTTGCTGAGAAGAAGGTATATTGTTTTGTGTTTGGGTGGGGTGTTCTGTAGATGTCTGTTAATTCCATTTGAGTCATGATATCTATTAGTTCTCTTATTTCTCTCTTAGGCTTCTGCCTGGTTAACCTGTCCATTGGGAAGAGTGGGGTGTTGAAGTCTCCTACTATTAGTGTGTGGGGTTTGGTGTAACATTTAAACTTTAGTAATGTTTCTTTTACATATGTGGATGCTCTTGCTTTTCTATTTTTTGAGATTATAATATAATTGTATCATTTTCCCCCTTCCTTTCTATCTCTCCAGACCCTCCCATATACATCTCCTCAGTCTCTTTCAAATTCATAGGCTTTTTGATAATTGTTGTTACATGCATACATGCATATGTGTGTGTGTGTGTATTTGTAAGCATAACATGCTCAGTCTATATAATGCTACCAATATGTATATTTTCAAGGCTGACAGTTTGATAGTGGATAAACAATTGGTGTACTCTTCTTTGGGAAAACTATTTTTCTCACTCTCAGAATTCCTTAGTCATGTGTTGTTCTTTGTGTCAATTTGGAGCCTTTTGGGAAAGAGGAAACTTGCTGCTGTCACTCAGAAGGGCCATACACCACTACCTCTCATATATCATCAGTCTGAACTCTTCAGAAGAACACTGAGTGCTAGCAAAAGATCTCTCCTTTTGTTATTCAATGTGGAGAATGTACACCTTTGGACTTATTTAATTATGAAGGGCTAAAAATAGAAAACTAAGAAGTATATCATGAATATTGATGCTTTTATATGAAAATAACACTAATCATTCCTGTTGATACTTATCTGCCATAGACTGTCACATGGTTGTGAATAATATCAAAAGGGGATGAAAAGATAGAATCTTGGCATGTTCCCTAGCTCAGAAAACTTCAAGTATTTAGAGAGCATAACTAATAATAAGCACTTTAAATGAAATGATAGTTTATACTGAAAATGTGAAAGGGATATAGTGAATTTTAATACACTTGCATATAGAAGCAACCAAATTTGTTGATGCGTATTATGTAAATCTTGCAGTAGGAGCAGCTTAGGAAGCCAAGTGTCAGTCACAAATGTGTGGGCAAGTGATTATTATGGTTTGGATATAAAGTGCCTTCCAAGGAGGCTCATTTGGTGAGGCTTGATTCCAGATACAGTGGTACTCAGAGACAGAGCTTCAGGAAATAATTGGGTCATGTGTGCTCTGACTTTATCAGTTGATTAATTAAGTCATTGATTCACTATTAGTTGGAATATTTGAGAAAGTAGAAATTAAGTCAGGTTAAATGGAAATAATAAGTCATGAGGGGCCTTGATCAGGAAAGAGTTAATCGTATCTCCCAGTTTGCTATTTCTCTGCTTCTTGGCTGTCATGAAATAAACAGTTTTGCTCCATTTGCCCATTACTCTCCACCAAGTAGTCAGGGCTCACCATGGGTCCAGTAACGAGGAACCAAGTGACCATTGGCATGGTTAAACTTACCACTACTAAGCTACCTTTTTCCCCTCAAATTTTTATCATGATGATAAAAAGTGCTATTAATTCAAATGGTGCTATATCTTAAATGTCCACTAAATGCCATATGTGGGCGTCTTGATAACAAGTTTGTAGATGCTACTAAAGAGAGTTGCTTCAGGGGAATATTGAAACCTAACTCTCCTCCTCCCTGGCTCCTTCTCCTAGTCTCCCCCATCCTTCTATCTCCTCTCCTTCTATTGCTCTTTCTCCCTTTCCCATCTTTCCCTCCATCCTATTTTCCTGGTACTCTCCTGCTTACCTACAAGAAAGACTTATCTGATACACCATGCATCACCTGCCATGACTCTTGGCCTCACCACGGACCTAAAATATTGGAACAGTGCAACCATGATCTGGAACTCCAGAACTTTTTGTTTACCTGAACTATTTTGTCATAGTGACAAATAACAGACACAGTGATACCTGCTTTTTATTCTCATGAAGGCAACTTCATGTTTAAATACAAAAAATCAAGTTAAAATAATGTACATTGTAATTCTTTATCTGTGTATGTTCTTCATGCTCATCGAGGAAATGAAATTCCCAGGTAAGTTTTACTTCTAAGAACTAAAGTTAAAACAATGGGTAACATGTTGTCATACATATTTTCAATTCACTGTGTTTGATTTGAGTAGTGTAGATGCTGAGTTTTCCAAAATGAAAAACCACAATTTATTAAATAGAGCTAGAAGAAAAGATATGTATAGAAACAAAAACAAATGAACAAACAAAACACAGGCTTCCTGTTGTGCTGATGTCTGCTGGCTGAATTCTGAGTTGAAAGTTCATGTTTTTAAGTAGCTCTTGTCACTTTAAATTTCTTAACTGCAGGGTACCTTGGTGACGTGTTTCATCTCATTGTGTCAAGCCTATCACTTTATCCCTGTTCAAAATGAAAGAATGTCAATTGGAAAGGCATTCTTGATGGAAAACTTCAAACTAACTAAACACCATGTTTACTTTTTTAAGGATTTAAGTAAAATTTAACATGAACAGTGTCATCCTGGGCCATTCAGATCACAATTAACTTTGATCATGTTCAATTAATTACAGCTTTTGTTCATATTACACTGAGACTGTTTCTCACATAGACGTAATCACACGTTCCCAAAATTGTTATAGAAAACATACCTAGATTATCAAACTCAAAATTATTTTGGCTCAATTCTTATCTTGTAGACTCACATTCCCCTGGCTTATCACAGATGTACACTCATGTGCGTATTCTCCTAATTCTAATTAATTAAGCTATCTCTACTTAGTATAGCATGGTAATATTCTGTCCAATAGATAAACATCTCCAGTAGATTCTGTAGAATGGAAATAAAACATACATTGTCTAAACATCCAAATAATGACTAGGAACATATTGCTTTACTCCACTGAATCACCTGTTCATGACTAAAAGCATTTTTGTGGCCAGACTATGGAGTTTCAGCTGTGCTTAATAAAAGTTACAGCCTGTAGAGATGACTTAGTAGCTAAGAGTACTGCCTGCTCTTCCAAAGAGCCTGAATTCAATTCCAAGAAACTACATGGTTGCTCACAACCATATGTAATGAGATTTGTTGCCTTCTTGATGAAGAAACCTAGTCAGTCGTCCTCATCAACTTATATCACAAAATTCAATATGGTAAAGTTCAACAAAACCACTATATATGGGCTGCCCAAGCATGCTTCAACATTGCCAGGACATAAATTATAAAAATTTTACAGTCAGGAACAAAGAATAGAGATGATCGAGCTCAAATCAATCCTATTATCATGAACAAAGATAGAAAAAGAGTTCCTACAAGGAGACACATTAATAGGTACTACATATTAGTCATTTTTTGCACATCAGGATCTAGTATCAATAATAGCTCACAGAAATATGATGGATGAAAGTACTGTGTCCCTTTGTCACTTATATTGTTTGTGATATTATTGAAATGCACTGACTATATCTACTATTGATAATAGTTAACAAAAAATGATGAAAGAAAACTGTGACCCCTTGTCTCGTCTTGTTTATTGCATTGAAAGAATACACTCAGTAGTCACAAAGAATATACTAACAAAACAGAAATGTTTATTCAGTACATTTTCTATTTGTTTTTGAATATTCCCTTTCTACCCTTTGCTACATTCTACCCAATTCTTTCCGCATATCATTTTTTTCTTCACTTCCCTCTTCACATTAATGCTTTCTTTCTGGCAACAGGTGACCATTGGCTCAAAGTTAATTTGCAAGAATTGGAACATATTTTCATTTCAACTATAGTAACTGATCCCTGTGCTGAATACTTCTTGGATCCATGGTTCAGTAACCAGGTCAGTTGCCAAGGTAAGCCTTCTCCACCCTTCTTCAAGCACACCAGAATAAAGAACAGGCTTCACAAACATAATGTTTAGAAAATAGAAAAGTGACTGGTTTTGAGTTTTCAAAATCACAAATGTATAAACGTTTTTATGTTTTGTAAAAGAATTATGGTCAGATGGTGCTGGCTCACACCTTTAATCCCAGCACTCAGGAGGCAGAGGCAGGTGGATCTCTGTGATTTGAGACCAGCCTGATCTACAGAACTATTTACAGGACAGAGAAACTCTGCCTCACAAGACCAAGTGAAAGAGAGAGAGAGAGAATTATGTATAAGATCCATACAAATTCTATGGTTACCCTACAAATGAAAGTAGACGAAATAAAACATTTTAGTTCATAGGTAATAAAGTTGTACAATTAGAAAACACTAAGCATCCTACCACTAAACCACTAGAAGTCACAAATGTACAAAACACCAGTTCAGTGTACAGAAATAAAGTGCACTATTTTCTTTTCTTTCAATAGCTCATGGAGGTAAATGAACTGCTTACATTCAATGTGCACAATTCAATGTGTATGGAAACTACATACCAATGCAACTATCACCAAGTCAAGATGATATATCTACACTGTCAAAGAGACCTTGCATCTATTTTTGTGTTGTTTTATTTTGGTTCTAAGAACACAGAAAATTCCTGCTTTAAGCAAAATTTTAAGTGTTTATCATAGTATTGGTAAATCTAAGGGCTACATTTTACTTCTAGTTTCAAGAAATAATTTGTTTCAAAAGTGAAATTTCAGAATTTTACAGTATTTATCCATTGTACTAAACCCTCAGCACTTGATTACCCAGCCACGATTCTATTTTTTATTTCTATGTCTGCAGATGTGTTCAGTAACTGGCCTAGCAAGAAATAATTTTAAAATTAAAGTATAACTGTATCATTTTCAATGCCATCAGAAGCACAAAACTATTGTGAAAATTTTAGCGAGAAATATGCATGGTATGTATTACAAAAATACTTCTGGAAGAAATATAAAAACAACTCCATAAAAGCTGCACAAAGAGTAAGTCATTTATTATAGATAGGAAGATTCACTGTTGTTAAAATATTCCTCCTTCTAAAATTTCTGTGCCTCGAATGACTACTACCACAGTATGGCAAGCGCCACCACCTTCACCATTACTGCCCTTCTTACCTTCATTTCCTAAATATAGTTTAGGGAAATATTCACAGTTATACTTGTTAAAATTAATAAATACATTCACTTACTTCTCCAATATGACACCAAATTGTATTTACAGAATAATAAACAACTGGTTTTTTTGAGAAAAATATTGCTACATGATGGGGAAAAAATTATCACTCAAATTCAGTGATCTTACTGTGACACACTGAAGTCTTCATTGGTACACACAAGACTCATGTTGAACTGTCTATATCTAGTTCCAACATAGTGTCAAGACCAGCTCCAATTTCAGAAGAACTAATTCATATAGTTAAAAAAGAAATGAATTGAGCATACACTAGAATAAAAATTGTAAAGAAAAATAAAATATTTAAGAACATATTATGCTTATTGATTAAGAAGCATTTTCTTCATATATGCTGGAATTAGAATTCTTTACAAATTTTGAGTATTTAGTGAAAACACTTGATTTCCAAAAGTCAGTTTTAATCATAACTTTATTTTATTTAACTAATTGGTTGTAATACCTTTCTTAAGTGGAAAAAACATCTTATAATGTTTTGTCTAAATTAAATTAAGTCTTACGAACTATACTTATTAGATCATGATGCTGACATTTTTATCACATTTAAAAATTCCTTGAGTTTTGATTGAAACCAACCTATCAAATTTCAATCCTTCTAATACCAATTGTTCATATACTAGTAGTCAAAAGATGCTGTCTCTTGTATTTTTTGACAACAGATTGAACAAATATTGAAGCATTCATTATTAAGACTTCAAACTATGTCAGAAAACTTGGCTTCTATATTTGAAAGTATGAGCATTTTTACAAGTGATATAAGTTTCTTTTCAGTAATCAAACACAAACTCAAAGTATTCTAATGTTATGTACTGAAAAATCTCACTCAATTATGACATGCTTCTTTCAGAGGCAAGATAACCTCCCTAATCATTACTTAAGTGCTATTTATAATTGAACAACATAATTTTCTTTAATAAATCCCTATAATAATATTAGAAAATGTTCACATACTTATTTTCCAAAGGCCAAGTATGTAGGTCTTTTTCAAGTTCAGTTCTAGTGCACTGCAAATTATCTAGCCCACTTTTAAAAAAATACATGAGATTTGTAATGAAATGATTTCAATACTGTGATATGAATTTTTTTATTTTTATAGCTGATTTATAGTGATGAGGGAAATCCTTTTGTGCACTGCTTTATTTTTCTTTTTATAAAACTTTTCATAAAAATACAATGAGGGTCGAAGAGAAGGGTAAAGAAAAAAAAAGAAATCAATACTTCTCTACTAGCTACATTTACATTATTGTGATCAAAATTCCTAAGAAAAATCACTTATAGACAAAAAGACTTATGTTAGTTCATGGTTGCAGTGGATTTCAGTCCATTATGGCAAAGAAGTCAAGGTGAAGTGACTAAGTGCATGCCAATCAGAGACCCTGAAGTTTTCCACACCTTAACAGCCTGACTGAACCAGGGGTTTTGCCATAGTCTTCAAGGGACAACCTCCAATGACAAACTGCCACTGTAGTCCTCATCTAATAAAACTTCAATAGGCCTTCCAATATTGTGCCCTTACCTGGCACACATTAATTCAAACTATGAGCTTCTGAAAGATATTTCAAATTCAAATCATAATATTCCATCCTGCCTCCAAAGATGCATGGTAATCTTATAATGTACTTAGTGCAACATAAGAGTCCTCAATCTTATTGTACATAGTTTCAGATGACCTCAGGGGATTGTATTCATGTGCTTGTGCATATGTGTGTGCATGAGCATGTGTGTGTAAAAATAGTAACCAAAGAAAAAGAGGCTATCAATTTGAGAGTGAGAACCATGAGAGGGACTGGAGGGAGAGAATTTGGGAGGGGCTGGAGGGAGGAAAAGGAAGTGGAGAGTTCTATATTTTAATTAAAAATGAATAATAAAATAAAGTTATCTTTGGTCCTAACAGTTCTAACACTACCCAAAGCTTCTAAATTCTGTGTCTTCTAAGACTTAGGACAAACTCTTAACTGTAAGTACCTGTGAAATCAAAACAAAGTTGTGTGGCTTCACCATATAATGACACATTCCCATTCCAAAGGGAGTAACAGGAGACTAGCAAAGCAATGTGGGATAAAGTATCTTGAACCCAGCAAGTCAGTCTGCAATTCCGTGCCTACCATCTGGGGCACATGGTTGAAGAGATAAGATCCAATGATTGTTCTGCTACCAGCTGTACATATAGTCTCTCTGCTGGGCTATTTCCATGCAGTGTCTGAAGTTTTCTTCAGCAGATGATCCAGTTCCCTGGCATCTCCAATTCCTAGGGTTTCCATTACATGCCAGGCTTCATCATTACAGAAGTAATCAAACTCAGGCACTCCTTGAAGAAACTCCAACACAGTGATACACTGCATGACTTTACAGGCTTTCTGTAAATACTTTTTATTCAGGCCTGTATAACCCCATAACTATGGCATTCTACCTGCTTGAAAAATTATAATTAGTGAAATATGACAAATTTTGTTACCAACTGTAGAAGTTCCTGAGATTCCTTAAAACACTATGGTAGTGTCCTCTGAGCGTCTGCTGTCTGAGTAAGGATGTATTTTCTTTAACATTCCTTGTCAATCAGGTGATAAATTCTTTAAAATGAGACACCTTAAATGATGTTTTAAAAGTCTATCCCTTGAAACCTCTGTGAGATAGAGTCTTGATAACTTCAAAAACACTTGTAATATGGTTTTATTTTATCAATATGAAATGTTTGGCTTATTTTTTAATGGCATTAATCTCTTTTACAACTGAAACCTTTGTGTACTTTGTCCACAACTTTGAATACACTATTTTTCTAACGAAAGTGACTATTTCCACATCTCCACTTTGTCTTACAAGTTCTCATTATGAATGTGGCTAAAAGTCAGCATTAACAATACAACATAAACACTGTCCTGTCTTGAACTTTCTATATCAAATGAATTATTCCTTTATTTTTTGACAGAGCTTCTACTGAATTTTCAAGATGACTGTAGAATGTAAACCAATTGTTTTCTAGAATATAACAAGAATTATATTGTTCAATTCTCAATGGTGTCTTTGCTTCCATCTGAAGCATCATGAGTACCCTCCTTACTGTCCACCTTTCTATTAGCATTTTGTTCTCTTACATTTTCAACAGGATCTCATGCTATGTAGACATTAGACCATACACGGACTTCTCTTGCTTATATCTCCAAATTTACCAAAACTATTTCTGTAGACCAATTCCAGTTGTCTAAGAACATAGACATACTGGGCTATAGTTACAACAGCCACCTAATTCTTATTATCAATATTAAGCATTATTTTAATCTCTATGATGAACATATCTTAGAGAAAGACCCTGGGAGTGTTCATTTGGGATCATACTTTCAGGGTAATACAGACTAATCTGACAAGGAATGTAGAGTGTAATAACTTAGTCTGTGGCAGCACTGATCTAGTGTGCCAAGAGACTATGACACAGCAGTGGACAGACCACCACAAAAAAATCTCCCCCATCAATATCCACTTCTTACAGCTCTGTCCCACCTTACGAGGTTTCCATAAGCCTTACAAAATAGTGCTGGTATCTTGATAATAAGCATACCTAATAATTCTGTTGCAAATTTCATATTCAAATCCTAATATTTGTAAATAATTTTAATAATTAAAAATAATCTTTAATCATTATGAAATATCATTTAAGACCTGTTCAAATAATTTATTTTATCTTTTCAAACTTGGAATTTAGAAAACACTTAATTCATTGCCCTGACAATATTAAGTCACAAGTATGTGAAGCCAGTGAATAGTAGCTGGAACAAAGTCACCTAACAAAAACACTTGAACAAATGCTTGGCAAAATGGCGCCTTAGGAACAGGAAACTACATGGTTTTTCTATATCAATGGGAATTTAAAAGTAATAAGACATAGTTTGTGTGTGTTCAAGAAATATATGACACAGTACTTAGACCACTTCTGTGATTCAGATCAAGGTTTTGTAAGAGCAGGAAATAAAGACCAGGCAAAGGTAAAAACTGTAAAGCAGTCATTTTTATTTATCCTAAGATAAAAAAGACAGGATAAATAAAGACTTAAAGGAAATCATATCTCATAAATAAAGAGAACATTATTCAGACATAAACTATAAGAGGTAATAAAAATCTTAATTCTGGAACTATACTGTAATAATAAAAACTAAATCTTCAGGGAAGTTTTCCAACCAATAATTTAACAGATGGAAGGAAAGTGTATGAACAAAAATAAAAGCCAATTGATAATACTCTAAGTAAAGAACAACTTTTTTCTTTTTTTCTTTTTGCTGCTTTTTGCATTTTTTATTGATTTTTATTGAGCTCTACATTTTTCTCTGATCCCCTCCATTGCTCTCCCCTCCCCTCTCCTTCAACCCTCTCCCATGATCCCCATGCTCCCAATTTACTCAGGAGATCTTATCTTTTTCTACTTCCCATGTAGATTAGATCTATGTAAGTCTCTCTTAGTGACCTCATTGTTGTCTAAATTCTCTGGGATTGTGTTTTGTAGGCTGTTTTACTTTGCTTTATGTTTAAAAACCACCTATGAGTGAGTACATGTGTTAATTGTCTTTCTGTGTTTGGATTACCTCACGCAAAATAATGTTTTCTAGCTCCATCTAATTTCCTGCAAAATTCAAGATGTCGTTTTTTTGTTTGTTTGTTTGTTTGTTTTCTGCTGTTTAGTACTCCATTGTGTAAATGTCCTTATCCATTCTTCGGTCAAGGGACATTTAGGTTGTTTCCACATTCTGGCTATGACAAAGAATTCTGCTATGAACATAGTTGAACACATGTTCTTGTGACACGATTGAACATCCGTTGGATATATACCTAAAAGTGGTATTACTGGGTCTTGAGGAAGGTTGTTTCCTAATTTTCTGAGAAATCACCACACTGACAACCAAAGGGGCTGTACCAGCTTGCATTCCCACCAAAGTGTTTCCTTTTCCCCACAACCTCTCCAGCATAAATTGTCATCAGTGTTTTTGATTTTGGCCATTCTTACAGGTGTAAGATGGAATTTCAGAGTAGTTTTGATTTGCATTTCTCTGATGACTAAGGATGTTTAACATTTCCTTAAGTGTCTTTCAGCCATTTTAGATTCCTCTGTTGAGAGTTCTCTGTTTAGGTCTGTACTGCATTTTTTATTGGATTATGTGTCCTTTTGATGACCAAAAGATCTTGAGATCTTTGTTTATTTTGGAGATCAGACCTCTGTCTGATGTGGGGTTAGTGAAGAAGATCTTTTCCCATTCTGTAGGCTGTCATTTTGTCTTTTTGACCGTGTCCTTTGCTTTACAGAAGCTTTTCAGTTTCAGGAGGTCCCATTAATTAATTGATTCTCTCAGTGTCTGTGCTGCTGGGGTTATATTTAGGAAGTGGTCTCCTGTACCAATGTGTTCAAGTATACTTCCCACTTTCTCTTCCATAAGGTTCAGTGTGGCTGTCTTTATGTTGGGGTCTTTGATCCATTTGCACTTGAGTTTTTTGCATGGTGATAGGTATGGATCTATTTTCATTCTTCTACATGTTGATATCCAGTTATGCCAGCACCATTTGTTAAATATGCTTTCTTTTTTCCATTTGACTTTTTTTGCTTCTTTGTCAAAATTCATGTGTTCGAAGGTGTGTGGATTAACATTTGTGTCTTCTATTCAGTTCCATTGGTCCTCCTGTCTGTTCTTATGCCAGTACCAGGCATTTTTCAGTACTGTAGCTCTGTAGTAGAGTTGTAAGTCAGGGATTGTGATGCCTACAGAAGTTTTTTTATTGTACAGAATTGTTTTGGATATCCTGGGTTTTTTGCTTTTTCATATGAAGTTGAGTACTGTTCTTTCAAAGTCTGTGAAGAATTTTGCTGCAATTTTGATGGGCATTGCATTGAATCTGTAGATTTCTTTTGGTAAGATTGCCATTTTTACTAATGAAGAAATTGAACAGAACCTCCAAAAAACTGTGTAACATTATGGAACTCCTCAGTGTACTTAGAATTAGAATGCAAACAAGATATTGTGTTTAAATAATAGCAGGTATAATTGAAAACAAAATAAGTTAAATCAAGGAAGCAAAAGACTCATCCAATGCACACCATGTTTGTCTTTTGGGGTCAGGGTTAATTCATTCAGAATGATTTATTTTTAGTTCCATCCATTTGCCTGCAAATTTTACAATATCATTGTTTTTTGCAGCTGAATAATAATCTATTGTGTAAATGTGCCACATTCTCTTTATTCCTTCTTCAGCTGAGGAACATCTAGGTTGCTTCCAGGTTCTAGATATTATGAATAATGTTTCTGCAAACATAACTGAGAAAATGTCCAAGTGATAAGATTGAGCATCCTTTGGGTATATGTCCAAGAGTGATAATGCTGGGTCTTGAGGCAGATTGATTCCCAATTTTCTGAGAAACACCATATGTATTTCCAAAGTGGCTGTTTAAAAAGGTTTTCACTCCCACCAGCAGTGGAGGGGTGTTCCTCTTACCCCACATTCTTTCCAATATAGGCTGCCATCAGTGTTTTAGATCTTGGCCATTCTAACAAGTATAAGATGGTATCTCAGAGTCATTTTGATTTGCATTTCCCTGATGACTAAGGATGTTGAGCAATTCCTTAAATATCTTTCAGCCATTTGAGAGTCTTTTGTTGAGAATTCTCTATCCCATTTTTAATTGGATTGTTGGGTATTTTGTTTCTTGAGTTCTTTATGCATAATGGTGGTCAGCCCTCTGTCACATGTAGGGTTGGTAAAGATTCTTTAAGCTGTCATTTTTTTATTTACCATGTCCTTTCCCATACAGAAGATTTTCAGTTTCAGTATAGTTGAAGAGAGGGAGAAATGATTATATGAGCAAGGGGAGCTCAAGATCATGATGGTGAAACCATCAGAGACAGTTGACCCAAACTTGCAGGAGCTCATGGACTCTAGACAGACAGCTGGGTATCCTGTATGGGATTAAACAAGGCCCTCTGCAGTGGGACAATGGTCTACTCTGTAAAGATTTGTCACTTGTATTGCTTAATAAAACATTGATTGGTCAGTAGCCAGGCAGGAAGTATAGACAGATGACCAGGCAGGAAACATAGGTGGGGCAAACAGAAGAGGAGAATTCTGGAAAGAGGAAAGGCTGAGTCTGCAGTCATTATCCAGACACAGAGAAAGCTAGATGAGAGTGCCTTGCCTACAAAAGGTACCAAGCCATGTGGCTAAAACAGACAAGAATAATAAGTTAATATAGGATATAAGAGTTAATAATAAGCCTGAGCTAATAGGCCAACCAGTTTATAGTTAATGTAGACCTCTGTGTGTTTCTTTGGGCCTGAATGGCTGTGGAACCAGGAGAGACAGAAACTTCTGTCAACAGCCCTCTACATGTGCATGACAATATTGTAGCCTGGTTTATTTGTGGGATCCCTGGCAGTGGGACCAGGAACTGTCCCACATGCATGAGATGACTTTTTGAAGCCCATTTCATATGGCAGTATGCCTTGATAAGACTTAATGTAGGGTGGGGGTAGGGAAGAAGGCATCAATTCAATGTGCTAGACTTCGTTGACACCCCCATGGGAGAAGTTACCCTGTAAATAAAGACTTTGCTTATGTTTTCTAGCCATCCAAGCCCAAATAATCATACAAAAACTATATTAATTACAGGACTCTTTGGCCATTAGCTCAGGCATATTCCTACCTAACTCATATATCTTAAATTAACCCATTTCTATTAATCTATGTGTTGCGACTAGCTATGGCTTACTGATAATGTTCTGGTGTCTTTTTCCTCTGGCAGTTACATGACATCTGCCTAAGTCTACCTTCTTTCTCCCTGTATTCAGTTTAGTTTTCCTGTCTACCTATATCCTGCCCTGCCATAGGCCAAAGAAACTTCTTTATTAAGCAATGGTGATAAAATATATTCATATAATACCAAAGTGAGTCCCACATCTTTACCCTTTCTGGGGAGTGAATAGGGATGGGTTGGGAGACATGGGGGAGAGGGAAAGAAGGAGAGGGAAGGAGAATTGTGTTTGGTATGTAAAATTAATAAAAAATAAAATTGAATACAAAATTATTCATACAATATAAAACTTTAACCAATATTGTTTGCTAAATACCTAAATAAGTAGACACCTTGTGTTTAGGAAGCTGAATTGTGGCAAGGAGGTAGCACTGCTCAAACTGAGGTATAGATTCAATACAAATCATAAGCATTTCTTCTAGTTTTTGTTAAGAAAGAGACAGGGAGATTTTAAATTTTACATGTAAAAGCAAACAAAATACCCAATGTCATCTTTAAATAGAACAAAATTGGAGAGATTGCATTTGTCTATATCGAACAATAAAAGGCATAAGCAATAAAACACTGAATTATTGGCATAAGCAGATATATGTATTGACTGTATGCATTTATATATGTCAGTGGAATTGTAAATTACATATATATTTGCATATATATGTATATATATAATTGATTTAGACAAGTTGTTGAGACATTTCAAAGGCAAAATAATAGTATCTTTTACAAATGGTACTGATACAACTGGATGTCCAGATTCATAATTGCAAATTTGGACTCTTAAATAATATTACAAAAAATAACTTATAAGAATTAAAATGCAAATACAAGCTCTGCAACCATAAAATATTTAAAAATGAAGTTGACCATTCATAATTGTATCAGGCCATGATAAATATGTTACCGAACATTTGCTAAATGGTTAAATAAAATGTTCTATATCAGGAACAGGATATCATTCACACAAATGAAACAGAAGAAAAGCTGATATCTATTATGTTATGAGTTAACCCTGAGAGATTACTGTAAATAAACGAAATGATTGACAGCCACATGGCATGTAGTTTTTACATGTAGCTCACAATAGACTTCTGTCGAGGTAAGGATCGTGAAAACTGATTGTGAGAGATTGACTTTACTCCATTGTATTAGCGAGGTCTTGGAAAGAGTCTGGAATTAATTGTTACACAATATTAAAAAATATATCAGAATTCTTAATTGCCTAGTTAATTAAAATTCTGCCTATTATATTACAACAATAAAACCACTGAGATGAAGTAATAACTATATAGTTTGTTTGGAAAAACATACCCTTTTTAGAAGTATGCCATTAATGTTAAAAAAGAAAACAAATCCCCATTTATGTGCTGGTTGTTAAGCACCAGCACTGCAAATAAAATCAATCAGATACCTGGAGATAAACCTATGACAGCTGCCGTGAGGATAAAAAAAAATGAAGATGTGGTTGGCCCCCAGACACACAATCAGTTAACCTCTCAGCAAGAAAAGAAAAAAATAAAAGAAATGCAGAAATAATAGAAAATCAAAGTGTAGCAGAGTCTTTGAAACAACATTTAAAGTACCTTAAAATGTAAGATAAATGTTGATCATTTAAGAAAAATATTTAGAAAAATAAGGTATGAAAATTAGAGCCAATGGCATGAGCAAGGATAAAGCACTTACAAAATGGAACTAAGGGACAAGATATAAAAGTACATATTGAGAGGATGCAGTGCTGCTCCTCAGAATGGACAGTGTTTTCTAGTCATTTACTTTTATGTAGCAACGTTCCAAGGTATCACCCATTCTAGCCTCAAGCTTACTGTATAGTCAAGGCATACTGAGCTCACAAACCTCCTGCCCCAACCTCCTTGAATGCCAATACACCTTGCTGTTGAACAATAGATATATGAAATAATAAATTCAGATAATAGTTTAGATAGTTCATTATCATTACCATCAATTTTTTCCTAAGAAAAATTACAAGATACCTTAGCCACTATTTCTAAAATTTTAATATTATCTTTGAGGTTAAGGGTGTGAGAAACAGTCATCTGTCAACAATTTTGCCCAGGAAAACTAGATTCTTTTGAGATGAGATAAATTTAAATACTTGTTTATTACTCCATTTCAGATTTTGATAATTGTGATTTTTCACTAGTTTTTAGGAGAAATAACTTTAATTATACTTTCAATCAACAGAAAAAAAAAACCTTAAATCCAGCTGGGTTTTCTGTTCTCATGCTCAATATTACAATACTATTCTCTCCATCCTTGGGGAAAAACAAATTCAGTCTTGGGCTGCCACCGCTTGTTTCCTTTCTCACTACCCAGGTGTCCAACCTTCCAGGAAATTATTTACCTGCAAAATTAGAACAAAATGAACTGGCTAGACATTTCCTCAATGGAAAACCTACGGAGTGAGTAAGCTTCCATACTAACATTCAAGAAGACTGCAGATGGCAGAAGTGTTGGCATTCTCCACGTGGTAACAATAATTTAACAACTTGAAAGACCAGATTATAGATTATAAAACAAGACAAGACAGAGCTGTGGATCTATGGCAAGCTTGATTAAAGCATTAGCAAGGAGGTGTAGTAAGGGACTGGATACACAAATGTGAACAAGAAAGTAAAGTAGGGGGCACTCTTACAGTTGTTCTGTAAATGATAAACATGGAGACAACATAGATCAAGAAGCCAAATTTGCCTACCAATCAGTATGCTGCAATGGTTGAGACAGTTTCTGGGGAAGAGATGTCGGGAGTGAAAGCAGAAGTTATTAAAGAGTGTGATGATTAACTTTGGTTGTCAGGTTCACTGGATGAGGAACACATAACCTTGCTAAACTACTTCTCTGGGTACATCGGTAAAGATGTTTCCTTGGGTAGTTGTCATAAGTATCAGTGAAATGAACCAATAGAAAGTGGAGCTGGTTTAAGTATAATGATAGGACGAATAAAAACCAAATAGAAAAACAGCAGTTGTCTCTAGAGATCAGTTCTTCTTAGGTGGGCATGTATATTTGTGGTTATTGCTAGGTTTTTGATGTTGTTCACTATAGTTTTTGTTTGTTTTGTAATAGCAAGAGTTGAACTTAGAGCCCTGTGCATGTTAAACAAGCACTCTAACACTGACAACACCCTCGACCTGTGAATGTTTGTTTTCTTCTGTCATTGCTCATAGATATCGAGATCCATATTCTTCTGCGCTGAACATGGATTTATATAGACCTTTAACCTTTGACAGTGGTTGCATCTTTAATACCTCTTTTTCAGGGGCCCAAAGTATCATGGTCTCTGCAGCTACTATTTTCTCTTTCTCTGCAGCCTTTCCAGAGCCACTGTGAAGGTATCCAGCCCCTAACTCTGTAAGCCAAGATAAGAAATCTCCTCCTATAATTACATATACATCCTGCTGGTTCTGATCCTCTAAAACACCTTGGCTAATACACAGGATTTTTGGCTCAAATGATGATTTAGGTACAAGCTCTACATTTGAGACACAGCAGTATAAAAGCAACATTTAAGTCAATAATAATGGGTAAGGAAACAGCAAACATGAATGTCCCTCTTTACTATTTCTAAAGCACCTTTACATAAGAATACCTTATAAACTTTAAATAATGAAAACAGAGACCCAAAACATTGAAATGCTCCAACCAAAAGTACTTTAATGCTATTTTGCTTGGCTCCTTCATACTTTCCTTTTCTATTCTGTATTTCTGTGAATCCAAGCTAGTGGGTCCATACATCAACCATAAGCTTTCCCTGGAGGCTTACGGCTCTGAGACTGCAACGTGAAATGCCTCCCTGATTTCCTTCCAGGATTTAGCTCAGCCTTTGCCTGACAGGAGCTTCTTCTTCAATGCTACATTTAACAACACATTCCTGTCCTTTCACATCGCATCATTCCAGACCTAATCATTTTCTCTGAAGCCTGTACAAAGTAAATTTTTGTTTCCATTATTTAATCAAAACTAATCTTGTCAAGGTCACCAGTGGGTGCACACTGCCAAATTCAAAGCTCAAGTCTATGAAATAATCATGCTTTCCTTCCTGAAGCACTCGACGCACTTCACGCTTGTAAACTTTCCTTGCTAGGCTTCTCTGAAGGACTCACTATTGTTTTTCCCCTGCCTCACTAACCTCTCTTTCTAGCATCTTTCCTAAGACTCTTCTTTTCCCAAAGCCAGATCTCAGGTTAGGTATATGAGCTCTCCCTCTCGGCTTCGCTTCTCTATCTACATTCAGTCTCCATTCATCTGCCCTGTTAATTAGGATTTTTAAGATGATGTAAGTAACTCAGAAGAATGGTTTAAAGGAGAGAGAAGCTGCTATGGTTCTTAGTTTCATATGTTTTAGCCTTTGGATGGATGGCTCTGTTTTTAGACAATGGAGAAGGAGAACCTTGTTGGAACATGTGGAAGCTTCTCTCTTCTCAACAGACAGCAAAAAGAGAGATACAGAAAATTCGGGTGAACAGTAAAGGAAGGAACATATCTAGGGCCTGTGTCCTCAATCGAGGACACTTTTACGTAGCCACCATCTCCCCAAATAATTTTTATCAGCCTGGCAGGTGGATATCTGCTAGATGATGACCAGCCTGGTATACAGAGTGAATAACAGGACAGTCAGGACTACAAAGGGAGACCCTGTCTCAAAACCACAACAACAAAGGGTTGTTTAAACTATGACTTCCTTTCTTGGTTGGCTCACTTTCACACTGGCCCTGTTCCTGGTAGACATCCCATGGTCCTGGCATCATTGATATCCAGAATTCTATACTGCAATTCAGCCTGTACATTCCCAATGGTGTTGGCTGACCTCAAAGCCTCAACTGTTCTCCATGACCACTTCAGTCCTTTACTTTCCATGCTATCAAAACCCAGTACAATTTAGAAGAGTCTTGCACATTACTTGAGTTCGGCTGCCAGGTAGAGAAGCAGACTTGGACTCGTCCAGAACACAACAGATTCTGTGTGCTGACCCTGAGGAAAACTTGCCAGAATATTTCACCTCAATGATACTGGTTCCCTATTAATTGCACTTGATTACTCAGTCTAGAATCAATTGTCACAATACAATACAGGATTAACAGATTCTTAATCCAAATAATCACCTGAGGAGCCCTGAGAGAGGTTTTGCTTCCTCTTGAAGCTTTACAAGATAGGCCTTCTCATCATCTGCATTTCTCTCAGCACTATCTTCCAAAGTCTTACCAAATAAACTCATTAAACACTCAACACCCAATGACTTTTCTAGCTCAAATTCCAAACACTTTCACAGTCCTCAAGCAAGAACAACAACAAAACAGACAGACAAATAAACAAGTGCACGCATGCACACACACACAAATCCATGGTCAGATGTATCACCAAAATGTTGCCATATTCTTTGACATCAATTTCTGTTTTAGTTTGCTTTCTGTTGCTGTGAATAGACACTATCCAAAAGCAACCTGGGGAAGGAAAGATTTAATTTAGCTCACACTTCCAAGTAACAGTATATAAGTGAAGGAAGTCAGTGCAGGAGGCAGGAACTCAGGGAAGGAAAGTGGAAGAAGGAACCAAAGTAGAAACCCACAGAAGAATTCTGCCAACTGACTTTCTTCCCCTGACCAAGTATAATCTCTTTCTCCTACAGTCCTGACTCACTTGTCCTGGTATGGTGCCACCCAAACTGCACTAAGCCCTCTTGCATCAAATAGTAGTTTTTAAAAAATGCACAGCAGATGTACCCATAGGCTAATCTAAGAATACAATTCTTCAACTGAGTTTCTCTCTTCCCTTTGTCTAGGAGTGCATTAAGTGACAGAACAACTTTCTTCAGGAATTTGTTGGAGGAGGGCTGCTTGTTGGTTCCTGGCCAACTCTGGCTGACCCCCGACCAGCGGAATGAACAGCCAGACTCAGGATTCTTCCCGGATCACGCTTTATTGGAGAGCACTCGGTTGAGGAAAAACGGGAGGCCAGAGAGCCTCTAGGTTGAAGGGAGAGCAGAGGCGAGAGAGAGAGAGGTCTAACATGGCGGCTGCTTATATAGGGAGATATGACGCAACTCGTGCCTTGATTGGCTGCTAAGTCCCGCTGGCACCAGAATTCTCGGGATTGGCTAGGGACACTTCAAGCTATTTGCGCATGCGGGAAGCGCCTGGACTCTCAGTCCTGAAGCATTGCCATATATGGAATTTGTTTACCTCCAAACTGCGAGGATGCAAGCGTATGGCTCCCTGCAGCCAACCACCTATCTTAGATGCAAAATAATCACACAGAAACTGTATTAATTAAATAAGTGCTTGGCCCATTAGCTCTACCTTCTTATTGGCTAACTCTTATATTAATTTAACCCATTTTTAGCAATCTGTGTATCGCCACATGGCTGTGTGGTGTGGGAGAATTGTCTGTATTCTGTCAATCATAATTTAAATAAACACTGATTGGCCATTAGCCAGGATGTATAGGTGGGACAACCAGACAGGAAGTAGAGGCATAGCAAGGAGAATAGGAGAATTCTGGGAAGCAGGAAGCGCTCGGCACTCCTGTCCAGACCACAGAAGAAGAAGGATGTGACCTGCCCCGCTGAGGTACTGAGCCATGTGACTAACATAGACAAGAATAATGGGTTAATATAACTTATAAGAACTAATACTTAGCCTGAGTTAATGGGCCAATCAGTTTATAACCTACTGCAGACTCTCTGTGTGAATTTTCTTTGGGACTAAACGGCTGGGGATACCGGATGGGACATAAACCCCAACAAGCCAGGCCCTTCATGCTACAACTGTGGCTTACCCGGTAAAGTTCTTAGCATCGGTCTCCAGCAGACTTCTCTCTGACTCTACCCTTCTTTCTCCCAGCATTCAGCTTAGTTTTCCTCAGGTAGCTTCTGCCCTGCTATAGATCCAAAGCAGTTTCTTTATTCATTAATAGTAATCACAACATACAGAGGGAAATCCCACATCAGGAATTCATCTTGCTTATTTCCAAACTGAATTCACATCCTAGGTTAAAATAATCTAGACCATCTCCCTAGAATGTCCTTTCTATTCCTCCCCTTTTTACACTTTCTTATCCTCTGGTACACTTACTATTAACTAACATTTTATTATAGATTAATTTTGCCTCTTTAGAACTTTACTTACTATGGTAGCAGATGATTTATTGATTTAGTCCCTGCTTTGTCACTCAGTACCAAAATTGTGTTTTCCACAAACAGCATTTGTTGAAGTAGGAAATGAACAAGAGAATATTATTATTATTGTGAGTTGATACAAAGGATGAGATGGAAACTGGACATGTTATTTAATTGATAATTGAGTTTTAGTGACTATCTTGGAGCTGTGATACTATAGAAGAACTAGAGCCAGAAGAGGGAATTGTTATACTGAAGATGCTAAATATCACTTATTGGTAGAATAAAACATAATTTGTGAAAACAGAATTTAGTATTTTCCTCAATATTGTAACTAACCAGTTTCTTCTCAGACTGGAGTTCTATAAAAACAACATATTAAAGGTAAGGTTTAAAAAACATATTGGATGTTTCTCATTCAGAACCATCAATTTTATCATGATAAGTCTATCTTCAGGCTAAAAATTTCCTAAATTGAAAACATCCCAAAATATGAAGATGAAAACACTCCGTTTTGTCTAACATCCTACAAAGGACTTGAAGATATTTATCTTATTATTCTGATCTACAGAAAATAATCACCAGTTTATAAATGAATCTATAATATCTCAAGAAAGTATTACAGAATTTAGTGACTTTAACTATACAGAAAAATTAATATGAATAAGGAAGAGCACATATTACCATGAGTGTGGAACCATACTAAAGTGAATTAATGTGTCCTTTCTTATACCAAACTGTGTTGAATTCTTTTCTTGGCAATACATTTGACTTTACAATGAATTGTGAGCCTCACTTGCTGTCAAGAAAATTGAGCCTTTGGATCCTTTTCCTAATCTGCAGTTCCACCCATTCTGGATAAACTCCAAAACCTTTGTTGCTACTGAGAGAAGAGACATCAACTTCATAAATATCTGTTATCCTTGGTAGCTAAAATTACAGGGACATGAAGGAAAGGGTCAGCTCTTCACAATAGCAATGTGACTTGCCATTTATATGTCTTCCCTCTTCCAAATATACATATACCCTCCTCTCATATTAGCAAGAAAAATCTTTAGTGCCATAATTACACTGAGATGACAAACATTGATTTGAAAATAGTTTATCAATGCATGTTTAGAATGATCCAAAAGTATATACTGAGTTTGCCTTATTACTTCTTGAAGAATTGTTATCATATTGAATAATATTTTATTGGGATTTTGTCTCTCAGTTCCAGCATCTGTTTTGATGCAGAACTGTAAAGATAGATATAAGTAAGGCAACTTGGTTGGTTGGAAGACATTTTGGGTGAACTGTCAAGATAAGAGTGTTCCAGCACTATTTTTATATCTTCCTGTCAGACAAGTCCTATTCCATTTGATCTGGCACTCTGCTTCACACTATTAGATTATATTATAGCTCAAACTTGTCATTTGGGGGAAGGAGAAGCACATAACATTATTATTCAATGCACCCTGACTTGCTTTAGATCAAAGGCTGGTTCCTGGCAATTTCTGTAATTAAGGAAATATCTATAAACATGAGACTTGCAATACGTAATTTGAATTCAGTCTGGGCTGTTCTCTCTTGGTATGTGTAGAAATGTGTCACTTACTTTTAAATGAATAAACATGACTTTGTCAACACACAGCTTGCATTAATGGAAACATACTGAATATTCTTTAAAACTGCATAGAATCTTGACATTCATATAGTTAAGGGATGGTGTAGAGAGTCAAGTACTTACTTCTTTTAGCCTGGCATGTTATTACAAATTATTATCTTTAATCCCAAGGAGGATTAGGAAATAAATTTTCATGCTTCAGTGCAAACTTTCTTCTAAGTGGAAAATTAAAAACCCCTATGAAAAATCATTTTATATCCTTCACCCGGATAAAATTTTCTTCATGCTATTCAGTGCATTTTCTTTTCATGTTGAATTGGAGTGGAAATTTAAGCATAAGAAGATCATGAAACAATGCATTGCTGAAGGAGTTATTTTTCTCACTGTGTATTATTTTTAATTTGTTTTCCTTGAAATAGATTCTATCACTTTCCCTCTTCCATTTTACATTCTAGCCCCTTCTGGTTATTTCCTTTTGAACCTCTGCCATGTTGATAGTCTCTTTCAAAATGAGCTAAAATATTTAGACATTATAGAACATAAAAATAACATAAATCAAAATTAGAAAACAAAGGAATAAGAAAATATAATTTGAAGGAGTAGCAAATTGGAGAATGTTCTCAGAAATGAAAAATAAACATATTCCAAGAAAAAGACCATGTAACATAGCAAAGTCTCAAATAGTAAGAAAATTCTATAAATTTAAGAGAACACAACATATTTTCAAGAACGGTTAATAAAATCCATGCTAAATAGAAAGCATTTAGATAAAGAAAGCACTTACAGAAGATCAAAGCAATAGAACAGGGAAATGAATTATAAAAACTGTGAAGAAAATAGCCCCAAACTAATAAAACAGATTTCAAAATGCCATATTTTCTGCACACCAAAAGATATTATTTAAGAATCACTAAAATCCAAAGAAAAAAATCTATGAAAATTACTGGATTTAAGAGACAGGGCAGAAAATGTTTTAAGAATCTAGGCAAGAGAGCAACATATTAGAGGAAATCAGAGGAATTTTTAGTGCTCACTCTGCAGGAGTTCTCTCAAACACTGGGCCTGGGCTGAGCCCCTGACTTGCTTTGACTAGTGAGACAAGCAGAAATGAAAATCAAGCAGAGAGTTCATGCCTGCCTTCCTAGTGCTTGCCCTTTCCCTCTGCTCTTGGAAGCCTGGAACCGGGGTGAGGAAATACAGACCAGAGTGATGGAGATGACAGATGTGGGAGTCGGTCTTCCTCACCACCGCAGTTGCAACATCAGAAGCCAGACACAGGAGAGACATTCCCACTTGCTAAGAATTCAGGAGTTCAGGTTCCAAGAAGTTTGGTGGAGGTGATGGTTTGAAATCAATGAAACATTTTAATGTGTAAGTTCCTAAACGTGCAAAAAAGAAAAAGAAACAAAAGAAAGGAACAGAAGTAACAAACTACTTTGAGGAGGCAGTAGAGAGCAAATGGGTTATTATATAAACAGGAAGTAGAAGGAAAGAATGAGGAAGCATGGCATGCCTCATCAATATCATCACATACCAAACTGCTAGTTGGAAATGCTTCTTTTAATGTGATTATTGCATCCAATGGGTAGTCAGGGAACGCCAGCAGTAGACTAATACTATTACTAATACGATTCTCACCTAAGTAGAGAGCTTAGCCATACCATCCTCAGTGGTTAGTGGAGTACGAAAGGACAACCAACCATATCACTCCTAGCAAAAGAACACAAATACGAATTGCATTGTTGCCAAATGCCTGCCTCATCTGTCAAATGGTAAGGAAAAGGGGGATAGAAGATCCCATTATCTCACAAACGAATAACAGTGAAAGATAGAACATAAAAGACACTATGGTAGGGACTGACTAGTTACTGTTCTAACTTTTGAGACCAAGCACATGACAGAAAGAAACTTAAAAAAAAAGAAAGCTCTGGGGTTGGAGAGATGGCTCAGTAGTAGGAGAGGACCAGAGTTCAGATCCAGCACCCATGTTGGACAGTTCACACCTGCCTGTAACTCCAGCAGCAAGGGACTAAACACCTTCTGCTGTTCTACATGTATACAGACAAAAACATACACTTACATACATATAAATAAATAATAAATACAATCTTTTTCATCAGTCCTGAAATCATACTTACAACTAACATTATACAGACTGAGAGGATTATATTTAAGATTTTATATGCACATGGATGTAAGCATGCAATAACAATCTATAAAAGAAGAGGCCATGAATTTGAAGTGAGTGGGAATGGCTATATGGGAGGGTTTGAAAAGAGGAAAGGGAAGCAATAAATTATAATATCAAAAGTAAGTTTTTTAAGTCAGCAAGATTTATTTTGACTCACAATGTAGGCAATACATTCCAACATTGTAGGAAAGGCCTGGTGTAGATTAGATTGCTCACATATAAGTGGACCAGGATGCAGATAAAAGGGAAACCAGCTTCCTTTCTTCCTCTGTTTTCTCAGGTCAGGACTGCTCCATGGGATAGTCCTACCCACATTAGGTTGGATCTTCTGTCTTCAATTCAAAGTAGGAAAAAAAAAAACTCAAGAGACACAAATAGAGGTATGTCTATATAACAGGCTGTTACAAATGCAGTACACTTCATGGAGATTTCAATCACAGTGACCTTAGAGACACATCTAAAATTCACAAAAATATTAAACTGAAAGTAGAAGGGGGGCCGACAAGATGGTTCAGTGAGTAGAGACAGGTGCCGTCAAATCTGAGTACCTAACTTTAAGCCCCAGAAACCACATGGTATAAGAGAACCAACTCATACAAGCTGGCCTCTGACCCCCAAACATGATCCATGGAGTCTTCGTGGACACACACGCACACTATTTTTAATGTGTAAAACTCTGTAAATATTTTAATTAAAATGAACACAATTGAACATAGAGACCAGGTGTCCTCACTTTAAAAATGCATAGTCAATGGCAACTTACTTAGGAGGTAAGAAAGTGTGTGCTGTTTTCAAGGCTTTGATCTACTTAGTCTAATATTTAGGTAACAAAATGATAAAGCAATGAAGAAGGCTGACTTCTCTAAGTAAAGACAGTGGCTACTCATAAAGGAAGGATGAGGTTCTGAAAGTGTGCAGCAACAAATGGTCCTGGATATAGATCCTTGTCTAAATACAAGTGGTCTTAGGATTCTCCTGCCGTATTTTTTCTCTGTCTTTACTTTTTTTTTGCAATATAAAAGCAAAAAAACATAAAGGTGATAGATTATTTCTGGACAGGACTCGAAATCAAATCTGTAATTATTATCTGAGTTTTGTTTTTTTGTTTTGTTTGTTTGTTTGGTTGGTTTTCCTTTTCAGGAGTAAGAAGCATAGTACTGATGCTGGGGCCATACTTGAGGCTCTCGGTTCATACTTATTCACAGTTATTTCTATATGTGTCCTGTAGTGGAACAGACAGGAACACATAGCAAAATTCATTGTATTGAGTTAGTTAATTTCTAAACTCAAAGATTTTCACAGCTCCTAATTTTTTTAATTTAAAAATATACTCTGTAAAAGAATATTGAAACTGAGGAGGAAAAGTTTTTTTGCAAGATTTATTATGTTATCCCTGTAATTTTAACTCTGCACAATAAGTTGTTTATGAATATATAGTTGCTGCTTTCATAAAAATTTTCAGATGGACTTTATTATATCATCTTTTAATTACTTACTATGTTAAAAGACTAAATCAGCTCTTATTAATTTTAGTTGCTTAAAATCAACAATGACTTCATGGATCCTGACATAAAGCTTAAAGAATTACAGCTGAAATCCTGGTGAGCACACACATGGGGCAGAGTATAACTAACATCATTAAAGCATTGACAAATTGCATCTAAAACCTATAAATGAGTACAAGCTTTCCTATCCTGGGAACTTCAGGTTTCTTCGTTCTTAAAATCAAATAAAAATGAACAAACAAAATAGACCAGTAAATATTAACATCTTTTCTTTATTTCCCACACTGAAGCTTAGACCCAAAAAATAATGCGGCCATGTTTCAACTGAAACAGTTACACGCATTAATAGCCTTAAGCACAGTCAAACTTTCAATTTCCCACTACATAGAAACAATGACAGTAGGACATAAATGGAAATTAAATAAAAAAAAGAAAGAAAATATCAGAGAGTATCTTGTCATAAAAGCTTTAAACAAACAGGAAAATCAAATCAAAACA
Organism: Ondatra zibethicus; assembly: GCA_004026605.1. NCBI lineage: Eukaryota > Metazoa > Chordata > Mammalia > Rodentia > Cricetidae > Ondatra > Ondatra zibethicus. The sequence goes on from PVIU01011082.1 coordinate 31,376, forward strand.
AAACCACAATACAGATGTTCAAATCACCAGAGCCAATGAAAAAACAATTAGGGTAGATGATACCCTGGGGGGAAGAGGGGCTCAACAAAGGAGAGCAAGATCCTCACATATTAAGCTTTTCTTTATTCTTTCAAAGTTTCACTTATATTTAGATACAGGCTCTGGTGTCAATCCTCATATAAGGTGAACAAATTTTGCTTTCTATATCAGAGGATACGTAGCATAGGAAAATGATTAGCGTACATAAGAAATCTAAAATTGGCTTAGTGTTCTTGAAGGTCCAACAAGGTCAGCAAATAGTGAGGGAAGGCTGCTCCTCTGTAAGCGTCTAATGCCTTTCTCTTGACTTTTCTCCCACAGTTTGTCTGCATGTACTTGGGAAAATGGTCAGCTCACAGAGTGGCAAGGCTGAGAAAAATCCAAAACCAGCTGAGTAGCAGACTTATGTGGACGGTTGGGTCAGTACAGGACCTCAGATTGTGATGACTGTGTGATATAAAAGAGAAAACCATGCTCCCAAACATTCTACCTTTGTTTCTAATGCATTAGAATTTCCTTTGCGGATGTCACATAGCCACAGCTCCTGCAGCAGGGCAAATGCATCCTCAGAGTGGATGCTGTACTTCACTAATTGATGGAATTTAGAGATTCTGCATGACGTGACATAGTTTAAAACTACAAGCAGAATCACATGAGGTAGAGATCACTCCATAGTGGTGACTTTGTACATCACTTGTTTATTTGATAAAAGTGCTCATAATTCTATTTTATGATCTTTTAGTACTTTTTTCTTTCAACATTTATTTTTGAGATGCATTTAAGGCATCCATCTTTCTAGTGCTTCCTGAGATTTTTCTAAGAAAACTTACAGTTTGAAATGAAGTCTTATTTTTGCCTTGGGTCCTACAAACAAGATTTTCCAGTGAGACAAACATGTGAATGTCTTTGTAAAAATTTCAGTTTTTTATTGTACTTCTTGTATTTGAGGCTAATCTGGAAGACTCAGTTCTTAGAATCTTTAGCGGTGAAGTGGTAAGCTATGACAAAAAGCACAAAGCTCACTATTCAAATTACAGAGTTGACTATCAGGTAGTTAAAAGACAGAAGAGTCCAGAATAAAAATAGTCATTATTTCTTCAGTCCTCAGGCATAGCACAACGGGTATTAAGGAGGCAGAGATGAGAAGGCAGGCTTATCACACACACACACACCTAGCCATAGGAATTGAGTAAAAATAATGTAGAAATTTTTATTAATGGTTGTTTAAACAGATTTATGTTTTAATACTAGGAATGAGTTCTCAGTATGTTTTGTTTACATTTGGGAAAAATTTATCTACAACTTATCTCATAAAAACATTAAGATCATGGGGAAAACTTTTTTCTTTTTTTCTATTATTGAAAACAGATATTTTTCATACAATATATTGATTACATTTGGTGTGGAGGTCCTTCTGTCTATGTGTTGCTTGGCTGTTGATAGGGCAGCACTTAAGTAGGCGGAGAAAACTAAATGCCATGCTGGGAGAAAGGAGTTGGGTTCAGGGAGAAGCCATGTAGCCCCGCCGAGCCAGACAGAACTTTGGCCGGTAAGCCACAGCCACGTAGTGATGCACAGATTACTAGAAATTGGTTCAATTAATATGTAAGAGCTAGCCAATAAAAAGGTAGAACTAATAGGCCAAGCAGTGTTAAATAATATAGTTTCTGTGTGGTTATTTTGGTTCTGTGTGGCTGGAACAAACAAGCATCCTCCTCCTACAAATGTATGTCTAAAGAGATTTATGTTTTAATATTAGAAATGAGTCCTCAGTATGTTTTGTTTACATTTAAGAAAAAACTTATCTCATAAAACTTTAAGATCATGGGGAAACTTTTATTATTTTTTTCTATTATTGAACACAGATTTTTTTCATACAATATATTGACCACATTTCTCTTCCTCCAACTCCTACAAGATCCTCCCCACCCCTTCCTATATGAATCCATACCCTTTGCTTCTCTTAAATAAACAGGCTTCTAAAACATTAAAATAAGGCAAATCAAAAAAAAACCCAAATAAGAATAAGAAAAAATCAAACCAAAGAAAAAAGCCAAAAAAAAAAAAAGCACAAAGAACATATATAGATAAAAGACTCAGGTCAAGCAACCTACAGTTGATTCTACTGTGATGCAACAGCTCAGGGCAAAGATGTTGAGATCTCTGAGTTTCAGTTTCTAAATAAGAAAAATAAGGACATTGGGTACTTGCTACTCCTGTCCCCCACCCTCTCCTCTGGCCTAGCATCCTACCCACTTCCATTTTAAATATCTCATGTGCCAATGCACCCTACATAGAACCTGTGTCCTCCCATTCCATCTTCCTTAAAATTCTCACTCTCAAAGAGCATGTTCTAATGTCTTGGATTAAACAGGTACCCAATTTTAAAGACTTGAACTACAGTTTGTTACCACAATCCACGTATGAGAGAGATTATATTGCATGTGTCTTTCTCAGTTTGGGTTACCTATATTGAAAAATGCTATTTTATAAATACAAACCTTACTATTTTATAAACTCTCTCTATAGTTTAGGCAGTTAATTCTGCTCCTTCCAGATGCCACAGGTTATTAAACAAAAAGTCTAATAGCAGATGTGGCTTCAATTCCCTTCAATTTATTAGTCAAGGGAGACCCATAGGTCTCCAAACAATACAGTATTGGTTCTCACCAAACATGATGGTAAAACCTTATTGTTTAAAATATCATATACTTGAGAATGGTACTTTCCTGCTTTCCTCATTTCTACTCTATTGTCTAGCTTTCAACATGAATCATTATACAAGCAATCGTGGGGAAGGTCATCAGTAGTCTTGCTCAGCTGTGGAAACTGTGAAGTACAATGACTAGCCTGGTTAGAAATGCCCATGTTGTAATAATAGCATTGCTGTTATAGAGATTACCAACTTTAAAATTAGATTGAAGGCCTATTCAATGGGGAAGAACACAGACCTTTAAACTATACTAAGAAACCATAGTTGAGGAGGTCATAGGCCCTAGTGGAGAAGCCACTATTAATACTTTGCTAAGTGGACATAGTATCACTGTATCTTCTAGATACCTGCCTTTATATCCTTATATGAGTACAGCTATCAACCCTCATTGGAGAAACTTCTTTTTGGAGTAAACAACCTTTAATATAGAGAGTCATAACTGATCAAAGTGCTAAGAATAAATGCCTCTGGAGTATATAACTCTAAATGATGCATCTATAACATCACACCCCCTTCTCTGGATGTCCAGGGAGCTTCAAGGATGAGGAATCAGAAAATTATAAAAGCCAGATGGTTGAGAGGACTGTAGCAAAATAGTGTCCTCAGAAATGCAAAGTCCCTATAATGTACAGGCCTTGCACAAGATAAGTCAGTCAAAAGTCCGCACAGATGGGGAACCCTGGCTCGTAGCTCGGGAGCTATTAGTGGTTGATAAATAGGATGGAAGCAGATGTCAGTTTTCTTCAGGCACGCAGAATTTAGTAGATTGTCTATGCTCCAGTGGAAGGCCCTTTACCCATCCATATATTGGCAGCAGAATTGGACTCACTGGGTTAAAAACAAGTGTGGACAGAATTGAGAAGACGCAATGTGTGAGGAGAATGTCTGCAAGAAGTTAGAGTGAGGTAGTAGGGTTAGAATGTGACCAAACCTATTGTACTCAAATGTGAAATACTCGATGAATAAATAAAAATACATTACAAAACAAAATAATTAAAATTACTTTTAATATTCTATGGACATTTAAAATTAGGTGACTTTTAAAAACATTCTGGGGCCTTAGTTTGTTGTTTAAAAGGATAAAGGATATTTCTGATATACCTATAGATTTGCTTCTTTGGGGTTATCATATACACTTATCTTTTAATCAACAACAGAATTAGCTGGATATAGTCAGCCACAGTTTCATTTTTGCTAGAAAGGAATGATTTATGAAATCTACAGACTCAGAACTTATAGTAATAAAGCAAGTAACAATTCTTTAGGAATCTTATAAAGTGGGAGAGTAGAGATGGTCAACAAATCACATAGGAGGCCACAGAGAAATAAAACAGGATTTCAGCATAAATTATATGGATTAAGAAAAGCATTATAAATGTGTGTGTCTAAGCATACTGGAACTTCACTCGCAGCAATGGTTCCCTACATGCAGCACCTCTTACAAGATGGCACAAAACTAACTTTACTAAAGCTCTCAGCGGCACAGGGGAAAATGGCTCCTATCTCGCCTTCATATCACTATTTTCATGACAATAGAGCAATAGGAAAATCAAACACTGTTACATGTCATGTTATTTTCCTTAGCTAAAGCAGCGACTTTTTCTCAAATTTCCTCCAGACTGAATTACTATAACTTGACTTCCTGATCTCCACAAAATAAGCACTACTTTCACAAACTTTAGGAGTAGCTATAATGCTTGCCTCCCTTACCTCCTAGGAAGGAATAAGTCTAACTCTAATAACTTTCTTTGTCCTTTCCCTGGTCCTTGGACTCTCAAGGAGGAGAGAAAGGCACAGCCTTCCTGGGAGGTAGCTTTGTGACTCATGCTTGCTTAAAATAGCACTGTTATCTACCACTTGTCCTGCCTGGTCACAGCCAACACTGATAGAGATATACTTAAGGGAAGGAAATGCAAACTAATTAAGATAAATGTATAGACAAACTAAGTGAAACATTTATGAAAGAAATAAAGTGAGATTTAAGCGGGAACATCAAGGTCACAATCTATGTGTGGTTATCATCAAATATATTTATATTGTTAAGATGAAGAAGGAAGAAACATGACATAATTGAAATGATACATATTTTATAGGGAAAAATATGCCACAGAGACAAGCTTTTAGATGGTCACCAACAAAGACAGAGCATATGGCAGAACCGTTCCAGAAATAAAATCCTAAACATACAAGGAGAAACTAAGTAAGTCAAGAAAACTCACACAAAAGAAGAATAAAACAGTTAATTCATTTATTTTGGATAATTAAGAAAAAGTACAGGTGAAAATACTTGCTGTTGAAGAAAAAAGAAAATATTTCCACCATATTATTCAAGTTCCTTGGCTGCATTAATCTAATTTATTAGATGATTCATCACGCAGCATTGTTTTATCATCACTGTTTTGATGTCCTAAAGCCTTAAGCCCCGTGGGGTATACATTGCTCTCTTTCTTTCCAAATTGAATCTTTGAATCAATTAGTTACAGGCTAATTATTGTGCTCCAAATAGCTGTGTCTCACAAACAATGTCATTTGTATTTAAAACATTCATTGGCAGATATCAACAACAAACTCAATATGATTATTTTGCAAAAAATTTACCTCCGCAAATAATGACAAGTTCCCTAATCATGAACCTCCCTGCACACTTGTACTTGAACAATAGCTTCATTTCTCAAAACAAGCTGTACAATTTTATTTAAATAATCCATCTGTTGAACCAGACATTCTTGTATGCTGCTCTTGGAAGTCTCTGCCTAACCTTTCTCTCTCATCCACTCATATCCAATCTTTCTCCTTCAGAGCTGCTCAGAGCAAGCCAGATTTTTCTCTCCTCATTTTTGAGAGCCCTTCATGTATTCATTTGTGCTTTGTGCAGCCTTGTGGCCACTTGTTGATCTCTTGCTGTCTTCTGATCTATTGTCACTTCTAATTTGGATAATGCTTTTCTCATACCAATTCATCCAATAGGACAACATAAATATTTTCTTAGCATCCCAAAATGTCTCAGATCTGGCTATTATATTAACTAAAAATAATTGTTTTAAAAATCATCAGAATCTTGAGGATCACTGAAAGGCATACTTGCTCGTCTAAGGCTGTCTGAAGGTCTGAGATTGATCACTCAGAGTGAGAGAGAATTTACTACTGACAATTGTCCTCCAACATCCATGTTCATGCTATGGCACAACCCCACACTCCCACACACATTATATAAATTAATTAATTAAATTGTGAGAGTTTTTATAGAAAGACGTTCAAAGCAAAATTAAGAGGGGAAAAGACAGTGTGAGTAACGTAGCATTGCAGTTTCCACTTGAAGGAAGTGTTTTACTATCCTCTCTATAACTTTATCTCAAAGGGCTAGTTGCCAAGCATGAGGGTGAACTCCACTCTTACAATGTCTGAAGTTCTGATCCCTTCTCAATTATTGTGAAATTCATAGTGGAAAAACAGGAAAAGAAAAACTGTAAAGACAAACTGTTACCTTCTATATTTTAGCCTGTTTCACTGATCTTTTTTCAATGTCAGCCACTGAAAGACATAATGCCATTTAAAAGCAAAAGTATCTTTCATCATTATGCACCAAATGCTTGCTTCCTTATTATCTCATAATAATTCCTTCGAGATTAATTAGAATATTGGCTTTGTATCAGAAAAAGTCTTTGAAAACATCTATGAAATCTGTTCCCCTCTTCTCCAAACTTAATATACAATGCACTTTAAAATGGAATTCAAATTGCCTTATTAAAAATATGACAAATTAAGCATCAAATAAGAAGCAGCTACTTTTCCTGACAGCTAACCACTTATGAATCAGTAATTTCTTGGACCTTGTCCAGCTAGTTAGTACCTAGTTATTCTTGAAGCTAATAGCTGAGCAAATGAAGACAGTAGAAAATAGTTTAAACCTATTTGCACATGGAAATTAGTGCCACCTCTGGGGTTATAGATATATTTTGTAGTTTGGGGGTGCAGTTGGGAGTGAGTGGTTAATACATATGCGTATGTGTGTATGTGCAGGTATGTGCATTCATGCATGTACATTCAGGGGCCAGAAGAGGACATACATATCTTTTTCTGTGGCTGTTCAATTTATTCTTTAAGATAGAATCTCTCACTGAAATTATTTATCTTCTACCATAAGGCTAACCATGCAGCAAACTCTCAGGATCTACCTATCTTTATCTACTCTGCTAATGGTAGAATTACATGCATGTGCAACCATGCCAGGCTTTTTTTCTCCCTAGGTTCTAGAGACTTGAACTCTCAGGTCCTCATGCTTGCATATTAAATGAGCTTACCCACCAAGCCATCTCCTCAGTTCAATTATGAATATTGTTAGTGCCCTTTCTAATTCCATAGGTCGAAATCTGAAAAGCACAGATTTCCCTTGTTAGCTCTATTTGAATGTTGCTTACATACAGAACTTCTAGCCAGATCATCCATTATCTAACCCTTAAGTCACCATATGGGACCTTGCAAAGGACCCTACCTATAGTAAAGGATCACAGCAAGGTCAGACATGAAACTTAGACTTGATTAACCTCTTTTCCACCAAACACTATAAGCCTGTACACATCATCATAAGTGCCCGCATATAACAGAAGAAATTTCTTTTAACATTTGGAGTAATTTTGGAAGAGAGTCAGTTTAATTTTTTGTTCATGGAAATAGCACCTATGTCACACAACATTAAAATTTTCCAGGAACTTAAGTTATTTATATGAAATATTGACTATTCGTTAAACAAATACTAGACTTTGAATAGGTTATAATAAAAAAAGGATTACTATCTACTTGAAAGGATTTTTGTTGTTGTTGTTTGGTTTCTCCTTTTTGTTTGTTTGTTTTGAGGCAGTAAGGTATATGATGGGCAATCTCTCAAAATTTCTAAAGACATATTCATGATTTCTGAGAGATACAGATTGGTTAGCTGCAAAGACAATGAGACAACACTTATAGAACATTGACATTTTGCATTATAACCGTTAAAAATTTATTATAATCTAGGTTGGGAAAATAAAGACAATACGATATTAATAAGAAGAGGGGCAATTTTATAACATACTATAATGTAGAGTCCAAATGTTCATCATTTACAAAGTAAGGTAGATACTTTCTAAGTATCTTGTTATTTTTTTTAATTGATTTTCTCTCTTAAACTGGTTTTTGTTAAAAGGTATCACTTTGGAATTTAGAGCTCAGGGGTAAAAGGCTTCACGTGAGAACCAGCTTGAACCATCCAAGTCCTGAGTGCTACATGCACATTGCCTTCTGTATTAGAAACCTACCCTGAACACATGAGAGATAATCAGGGGCTATATCTATACCCTGTGTCTGGGATTCACTTGAACAAGCCTGACCAACCACTCCAAGGTGGTTTCTCATAGCTGGTATTGGGCTTTTTGTTAGTTTATGTTTCTTGTGGTCATCAGTCAACCGACATGACTTAACAGAAAATACTGTGCAAACTTCAAAGGGAGGGAAGCAACGGCACAGTTCTACCTACTTGCAACACGTATAAACCATGACAATTGCCACCATGGCAACATAAGCATAAAGGTATAATAAGAGACACTTGCATGGTGGCATCAACCAATAGCTGCCCAATCAATAGAGGAGAAATTATGCTTGATACTAGAAACCTAGCCTGATTCCAGGGACTAGTAAGGTCATGGGCCTTTGAAAAGAAATGACTCCTGCCATTTTGCTAGACCAGCATAATTTGCTACTCTATTCAATGTCTGGTCCTTATACCCACAGATAATTGCAGCTACCACCACTCATCAAAGAAACCCCTTTACTCAACAAATGGAAACCATCACAGAAAAACACAACCGGACACACTATAAAGATCAACAGACCAGGGGGAGCCCAGCTCCCATGAGCACAACTATGGCATAACTAGTACATATACCAGGGAGCATTGTGGAAGAAGAAGTAGAAATTGTAAGCATCAGAGCACCAGGAAATGTGCCTATAACTCAGGTCCTCATGCTTGCACATCAAGTGTTCTTACCTGCTGAGTCTCTTACAGAAATGGCCCCACAAATAAAAGTGAGTAAGTTGCAATATCAACTAATGTGGTAATTTGAAAAGAGCATAGTTCCTAAGGTCTCACTCCTAGACAAAGAACTAAAGGCAACTAATGACTGGTTAGAGGAGAATGAACCTCTCCCAGGAATAAATCTCCTTATTAGTTGTCCAGTGCAGAGTGGACAGCCTTGAAACCATTTACACACAGACAACAAAAAATGGATGCAGGATGGTGTGTGCATGTATGTATTCAGAAGCATGCATAAAACATATGTATATTTATAACAATAATAAAGAAGAAGAGGTTACCAACTTGACATTGGGGGAACATAATGTGGCAAGTGTAAGAAGAGGGGCTAAAGAAGCCGGGCGGTGGTGGCACATGCCCTTAATCCCAGCTCTCTGGAGGTTGATGCAGGCAGATCTCTGTGAGTTCAAAGCCAGCCTGGTCTACAAGAGCTAGTTCCAGGATAGGCTCCAAAACTACAAAGATACCCTGTCTCAAAAAAAGGAAAAAGAAGAAGAAGGAGGAGGAGGAGGAGGAGGAGGAAGAGGAGGAGGAGGAAGAAGAAGAAGAAGAAGAAGAAGAAGAAGAAGAAGAAGAAGAAGAAGAAGAAGAAGAAGAAGAAGAAGAAGAAGAAGGGCTAAAGAAAGGAAAGGAAGAAGGATAAAAATAAAGCTATTCTATTTCAACATTAAAATATGAAAAAGTAACCCTATCAAACCTAGTTTAATATACTCAAATATGTGATGATAAAGCTTAATTTAAATAAGTAATATAAAGCAAATATTTGAAAGGAAAGAAGTATATGCTGTGCGAAATGGTCTGTACCCTGTCTCTTGTATTATTTTTAATAAAATGTTGATTGGCCATTAGCCAGGCAGGAAGTATAGGCAGGGTGACCAGGCAGGAAGTAGAGGTGGGGCAATGAGAACAGGAGAACTCTGGGAAGAGGGAAGCTCAGTCTTCAGTCATGACCCAGACACAGAGGAAGCAAGATGTGACTGCCTCGCCAAATAAGGTACCGAGCCACATGGCTAATAAAGACAAGAATAATGGACTAATATAACTTATAAGAGTTAATAGGAAGCCTGAGCTAATGGGCCAATCTGTTTATAACTAATGTAGACCACTGAGTGTTTCTTTGGGAATGAATGACTGCAGAACTGGGTGAGACAGAAACCTCTGTCAACAAAGATAGGTCAGCACATACTTTTCTACAGCCACAATATATCATGAATTAATGATTGGCTCATAACATTTACCTTTATGAGTAATCTTTTCACCTTCTTAAATCCAAATTTCCCTAGAAAACAATTATCCAACCCAGTCAATACCTTATGTCATGATAAACAACCGATTGCACTAGAAAAGACATGCAGAGATTATAGTTTTCTTGTTAATAGGAAGCAAGCTTCTCCCTCCACCATTCATTTTCTTCACATATGCATTTAATTATTCACTTAATGTAATTTTAATAAATGTAAAGAATGCTGTTTGACTTTCTTTCTGCACTCATAAAACAAGCATGAAAATTACCTGCTTGTATCTACTAGATAAGGGTGATCATTTAGTACTGGCCTAAATTATATTCATTATTGGGCACAAACACTATCATTAGAAGTAATGATTTGTAAACTGAAACAAGTAAAAATCACTTATTTTGGATATATCTATAAACTATTATGACCCTCTGATATTTGCTCATAACTAAAATGACTGAAAAACAGATAGGTGTAATTGGTGGACAGCTATGATCTGTTATAAATAAGAAGGGAAGAATATAGTACTTAATAGGATAGCTAAACCATCCTGTGGTAGGATATCTATCAGCTAACCCATTAATAGGACTGCTTACATGGTGATTCTTTTGCTTTTGAATGAAAAATATTTACTAAGTCAAAAATGCATTCAAATTAATATGGAAAGAAAAGTAAATAATGTTTAATAGTCTCAACTAGTGACAAACAGCTAAAAAAATTTTAAAGTAATAATGTAAAAACATATTTTAGAGTCATATATCACTCTGATTGGAAAAATAAAATGTGAAATAAGACCTGGAAATCTACTTGATGTAAAATTCTCAAAATCACAAGCCATGTCTATTTATGATAAAGTAAGGTAGCTGTGCAAGTGAGCTGGTGCAGAGGATGACTATCCAGGGACCAGTGACACTCCTTGGTACACTTTTACCAGCCACTTTGTACTGAAAGCCTGGCACTGAGAATTGACTCTCAGTTAAGATCAACTTACACAAAGAAAAAGAGTCAATTAAAAGTGATAAAATATTAAACATGCTTATTTAAATGTGTGAAAGAAAATGCCCTGAAATCTGGGTACAATGATGAAACCAAATCAGGAAGGCAAAAAAAAAAATTGTCTTTGTTTAGACTGAGTCCTTATTAGCTTTCTATTGTGATAAAACACTGACCAAAATCAACTTAGAGGGGTAAAGAGTTCACGACATATTACAAGACCAGGATCACAATTCATCATTGATGTAAGCCAAGGAAGGATACAGAGGCAGGAACTGAAAGAGAAGCCATGAAGAAGTATTGTTTTCTTTTCTTTTTTAAATTAATTTTTATTGAGCTCTACATTTTTCTCTCCTCTTCTCACTGCCTCTCCTCGCCCCTTCAACACTCTCCCAAGGTCCCCATGCTCCCAATTTACTCAGGAGATCTTGTCATTTTCTAGTACCCATGTAGATTAGACCCATTTATGTCACTCTTAGGGTCCTCATTGTTGTCTAGGTTCTCTAGGATTGTGATTTGTGGGCTTGTTTTCTTTGTTTTAAGTTTAAAAAACACTTATGAATGAGTACATATAATAATTATCTTTCTGGGTCTAGGTTGCCTCACTCAAAATGATGTTTTCTAGCTCCAACCATTTGCTTGCAAAATTCAAGATGTCATTATTTTTTTTTCTGCTATGTAGTACTCCACTGTGTAAATGTACCACATTTTCCTTGTTTTCTGCTTGCTCTTTATGGTTTGCTCATTCTGCTTTCTCATACATCCCAGGACCACCACCTCAGGATGGAACCGACCACAGTGAACTGGAATCTCCAATATCAATAATTAATTAGGAAAACGCTCCCAGACTTACCAACAGGCTAATTTTACAGAGACACTTTATTAACTGAGATTCTCTCTTTCTGGCTGAGCTCTATCAAGTTGTAAAAAACAACAGCATAAATAGAAATTCATTCTCAAGGTGAATTTGTACTACACAGATTTGGGTAAAAACCTATAAACCCTAGAAAATGGCACCCTAATTCATTTTATACTCTGAGTAGAAAAACTATCCCTTGGGATTAATACAATTTTCACTGTCACACAGTTTTTAATGATGAGACCATGATTAGAAGAAGCCAGAAATATGAATAAGAAAAAATGTATAACTGAATCCTGAAAATTAAGATATTACTCAATGGTTGCTAGTGCTTCTTGTTCTTCCAGAGAACCAGAGTTTAGTTGCCAGCATTCACATCATGAGGCTTATAACCATCTGTTACTCCATCTCCGAGGAAAGTAACATGCTCCTCTTGTCTCCGCTGACACTTGGACATGTGTGCACACACACTCAACATGGAACATACTCACATAGATACACACAGATACACATAATTGGTTTGAGTATCTTAACAAAAAGGCAGCTTCCAGTTCTTGTTATTTGATTCTGCATAGCATTCACAAGAAATTCTAATTATATTTGTTTAATTTTTGATATAGCAAGCTATTTATATTTAATTCAATATAAAAACCAACTCTCTGTGATTTTGTTTGAATATATCTTAATAAAATATAGATACATATTTGAAATAGTACAACTATTATGACCAGTGGGGCATAGAAATAAAAAATAAATTTGACATAAACAAGGCATGTATAAACAAAGTCAGTTATAAACAGGTACTCTAGGGCTGCAGTTATGTGATGTGTGATGTCACTGTCTCATAACCATCACTTTGCTATGCATTAAAAGCACCTCTCACCCTGAAAGCATCTTTAACTCTGATGGTTATATTTGGATTTTGCTTCCTTTGTCTTTGTTTTGTCTTGATATTAATTTTTCATCAACAATATTATCTGTATACAATTGAAGTCACGGTAGAAAGTAAGATGCATCATATTGAACTGCTTCTGACCACTTTAATACCTCTTTGGCCAATATAAACATTTAATTGAGAACAATTATAAACAAAGACTAACAAGGCATTATGAAATGTCACAAAGAAGATTTGTGAACCTGTCACTCAAGTGTACCAAATGGGATATCTCTAGAGCACTTTAAATTCAAAAGACTGATTAGAATAGTATATTACCTATACTGTAGACTCTGGTGGATCTCATTATGCTTGCATTCTCTCTCTGTTACTAGTAAGGGTGACAGTTGCCACATGAATAGATTCATAGACTCCTTACAAAGAAAATGCAGGACTGTCCTATCACTCCAATCAGCCTTCCCATGCTATCCCTTGTATATTCACACCTGACCTTTTCTTCTATAAACCCTCATAATCACTAATTTTCTGTACTTGTATACTTCATGATTGCTAGATAAACAGCATCACACAGTAAACTAGCTCTTGAGGCTAGATTTTTCCTCTAAGCATAATATCCTCATATAAAATCAATTCATCAAATGTGTTAGGATTTTGTTCCTATTTATCACCCAATAGTACTGTGTTTTCTTTATGTATCACTATTTTTTGTGCCATTCTTGCAATATAATACTTTATTCATTTCCATTTGAGGTGTAAAAAATAAACCTTATATAAATATTCATGTGCAGACTTGCATAGAAACAGATGCTCATTTCTCTAAGATAATTGCCCAGGAGTCTATTCTGAGTCATATAGTAAATATAGGTATAGAACAAAAAAAAAGACAAGGTAAACTCTTTGGTGTCTACATTGTGTCTGCATTAAGCAGCAATGCATGAGAAATCCTATTAGTTTACAACCTCACCAGGAGGTTAAATACACACACACACACACACACACACACACACACACACACACATATATTAAAATCAGCATGTATGTACACACATATATATACATTATGTACCCAGGTATATAGTTAATTTTCATTGCTGTGATAAAGTGTCATGGCCAAAGAAGTTCATAGAAGAAAGAGTTTATTTGAAATTATGGGTTCCAGAGGAAGAGTCCATAATAGCGGGAAGGCATAACAGCAGACGGACAGAGCAGGAACTAATAATTAACTTTAATTGCAAGCACAAAACAGAAAGAGAGAACTGTAATAGGTGAGAAGTTGTCAAGTCTGCAAGCCAACACCTAACGATGTATACACTCAAGTATGGCTGCACCACTTCCCCAATCAGTGCCAGCAAATGAAGACCAAGTGTTCAAATACCTGGGCCTATGGAGTGCATTTTCATGCAAACAAGCACATGAGGTGTGTGGCAGTGCCATTTAAATTTGCATTCTGTAATGGCCAACACTGTTGAACAGCCCTTCCTAATATTATCACTGATGATAGGCAGGAATATTTTGTTCATTTTCTTATTGAATGATGTGCTTTATTAGAGACAAAGCAGTAAACTAAACTGGCCTCTAAGTGTCGGTGCTTATATCCCCAGACAAAAGACTGCTCTCAATGGAGAGAGTAAGCATTGAGGGCTCAGTCCTGGGCAAAGCATGTATACCACCAAGTCTAAGGCTTCGAGACCATACTACTTATCTCTGAACTCCTGGGGTTTGATGGACTCAGGGAAATGGAAATCAACTTTGTGCTGAGCCTATCAGGCTCCAGCAGGAAGTTCTAGACTCAAGGTCACACAGACAGCTCTGCTTCACTTCAGTGGGTCATGAAATAAAATGAACAGTCACAATGCATGAGAGAAACTGGTGAGAATGAAGAGGACAAACCAAGCTGTAGGGTGGTAGGGGTTGAGAGTGGTCACTATGTCTGTCATCCCTAGGTATTGTATTCACAAGTTTTATCTCTGAATGAATGGCTTGTCTCTTCATTTATTTAGCCTCACGTACTACTAAGCTTTCATTAGTGAAACCTAATACTTGAGGGAGAAACTTAAGAGAAGAAAGATTTATTTTAGCTAATGTTTTCAGGTTGTTTGGTCCACCATGATAGAAAAGACATAGCCAAGCAAACATCTTACATTGTGGCAGACAGGAAGAAAAGAGATGGAAAACAGGGAGTTGTGAGCAGAAATACAGTCAAATTGGTATGTCTCCAGACACTTGCTTTCTCCAATGGCTTCACCTCCTACTTTTGAAGTATCTCTCAATAATATATACTATGAATTTATCAAAGGCTTTTTAGTTGGTTAGACAAGAGCTTCACGATATAATCTTCTATGAAAACTGTTTCCAGACACAAACATTGTCATACTTCACTAGAAATGTATTGATCAAACCAAATTGACAATCAAGACAAAGTTATTAAGCGAACAATAATTACTTTTATATATCTTAACTTTAAGGCCTTGGACATTATTCTAAGGCTCAGCTAGTAGAATGCTTACTTTATGTACATAGGACCCTGAGTTCAATCCCCAGGCTTTCAAAAATGAAATTTAAGTGACTAATGAATATATACTTTGACTTTCATGTTACTGATAGATTTTCATACCCTGATATTAGGTCTCTTTGCTAATGCAATAGATCAGATCAAGCTAAATTAAAGTCTGAGCAAAGCATTCCTGGGTGATTCCAGGGTAAGAGGAGAAACCAAGAGGGAGAAACACATGACATGTTGGGAGACCATAACCTAAAATAGCCTGTAGGCATTGTCTGGGACATCTCAGAGGGAGGAGATGACCCCCAGCAGGTGGTCTTTGTGCGGGATCTGGAGAGGCCAGCTCTAGGAGATATCCCCAAATCCCAACTTTTTTGGGTATATACGGACACCAGTTCAAGGCAGTTTGCTAGGAGAAAAAAACAGATTATTATCACCAGGCCTATAATTGGCTTAGCTGTGGGAAAAGGGAAGACTACCAGAAAGGATGGAATGGGGAAGTGTCCTGGTTTTACAAATGATGCAAGGGTAATGAGTGAGATACAAGAGCAGATATACTCTTCATTGGGACATATAGAAAACCAGGTCCCAGTTGCTGGATAAGTGCCTACTGGAGGCTGAAGAGGTGGCAGCAACACTATGTCCCAGGAGCTTGGGATGGTGGCATGCCAAATAGAGGGATTATGTGTTCTTCAGGAGCCCCTGAGCCATCACCTCTGCTACCTCCTCGGAGGTAGGGAATGCATCCATCTTGTAAAGGTGTCAACAAGAGCCAAGGGATAATGGAGATTTTATGAATGGGCACATGGTTGAAGTTAACCTGCCAGTATTTGCCCAGTTGAAGATTGGTGTCTTCAGAGCTGCTGCAGAGACTGGCATATCTGGAAGGGCCCCTGTGGCTGGCCATAGCACACATCTGGCAGGAGGAGTGAGGCTGTAAAATACGAGCTTGCAGATGGGCAGGATCAAAGAGGGGCTCTAAGAAATAGAACACAGCTTTGGGGCCTATGGGTAAGGTCTGGTAGATGGCTGAAATGATGGACAGTGCCTGGTCCTAAGGGAGAATGAGGCAATTATTTAAGTAGAACCATCCATCCTTTGCTTGTGTGCCCCCCCCCTTTGCAGGAGTTCATCCTTCTTCTATGGTCTTCTAACAGGGCTCGTAGGAGGGTGTGAGGAAAAAAATTTGTTCCGTTGTTCCAGTAGAGCTGGAGGACAGTCCCTAGGCTACTGAGTCAGCCCTGGCATTGCCTAAGGTAACTAGGACCTTGGAGGACTGGAGTCTCTGGCAGTGGACTATGGCTACTTTTGCAGGGAGCTGGAGGGCATCCAAGAGCTTGTCTATAAAGGATCCATTAATTACGGGAGTATCCCTAGTGAGGAAGCCCCTTTTTCTCCAAAGGATAGAATGGGTAGGACCCATTCAATGGGCATAATTAGAATCAGTGTAAATGTTAGCTTATTGACCCTTGGCTATATAGAGTGCTCTAGTCATGGTGATTAATTCGACCTTTTGTGAAGAAGTCCCCATAGGCAAGTGGGTCACTTCAACTGTTTTAGTGGAAGTGACCACTGCATATGCCTCCTGGTAATTTCTGATCTGTCTATAAGAGATCTTCTGTCAACAAATAGAGTGTATTGGGGGTTTTGTAAGGGGTTGGTCTAGAAGACCAGGTCCGGGTGAGCTTAGGACTTCCTCAGCCTCTGGGCAGGAGTGAGAGGTATCAGAGGAGGAAGGGACAGGAAGGAAAATAGCAGGGTTTAGGGCAGGGCTGGAAGCCAAGGTAATTTGGGGGTTCTCTAGAATCAGTAAATAAAAAAATGTAAACTCATAAGGGCCCATGAAGGGAGAGAGAAGGATGCCTCAGAAGGTCTGAGAGATGGTCGGTGGAGTATACCATAATTGGCTGGAACAGAGTGATCTTGAGAAACTCCCAGATGAGTTTAGTTGCTGCTTCTAGGACTCTCAAGCATGGCTGCCATCCACAGATGGTAAGGTCTAGTTGGTTAGACAGAAAAGCAAAGGCCCAATTTGCAGGTCGTACTTGTTGGGCTAGAACCCCAATGGTTACTCCTAACATTTCATCTGTATAAAGTGAGAAGGTTGGGTAGGGTCTGGAAGAGCAAGGGTTGGAGCTATTATAAGGACATCTCACAGTAGAGAGGTGAAAGTGAATGGTGACCCACCGAGTAGGTGAGAGGCCCTGTGGGGGGGTCTCTCTGGCTGCCTGGTATAGGGTCTTGGCTACAATGGCAAAGTTAAGGATCCAGTGGTGGAAGAATCCCATCAGGCCCAAAAATGAGAGAATCTGAGCCACTGCGGTTCAGGTATGTAAATCCCACAGCGCTTGGACTCTGTCAGAGGTGAGGAGGTTCTTAGACCCATGGCTGAGTCAAATGCCCAGATACACCACAGTGGGAGAGAATAGCTGAGCTTTAGCTGGTGAAGCATGATATCCCAGGAAGCCAAGGAAGTTTAGAAGCAAGAGTTGGCCTTTTGACACAGAAGCAGGAAGACATTTCAGAGAAAGAGGTCATCGATGTATTTGGAGGAGTGTGCTAGGACCAGGGTCTAAGATGGAAAAAGGCCCAAACCAAGGCTTGCCCAAAGAAATGAGGGCCATCCTGAAAACTCTGAGCGAGAACAGTTCATGCAAGCTGTCTGGAAGACTGGGTGTCAGGGTCTTCCCAGGTGAAAGCAAAGAGGAAGTATGAGTTGGGGTTTAAAGCAACCATGAAAAAGGCATCCTTCAGGTCCAAGACAGTAAAGTGGGGGGATGTGGTAGGACTGTTAGACTAATTGTGTAAGGGTTATTAACCACTGGATGAATTAGAGTAACTGCCTCTAATTTTATGAGGCGGATATCTTGAACCAAAGAGTAAGCACAGAGGACTTGGGCACAGGAAGAATGGGGTTTTGCGGGACAAGTTGATAGGAATTAGAAGTCCCTATTATAGAAGGCTTGGGGTCTCAGTGATGGGTTTCAGAAATAGGAAAGTAGGTTTTGAAAGGGAAGGAGGAGGGGTCCTTTAGGCAAATTACGACTGGCTGACAGTGAGTAGCACCACGAGGGCAGCGAGATGCCATACTTGAGGATCCACTAGAGGTTAGGGACAGGACAGTCTGGAATTGAAACCTGTGAGACAATTAAGAGAAGAAGGTGAGAGTCAGGAGAGAATGTGGGGGTCAAGGTGAGTGTGGCCTCAAATTGGCTGAGAATATCATGACCGGGTAAAGGCACAGGGCAGGCAGTATGACTAGAAATAATGAGTGTGAGAAGACTCACCCTGCAAGAATGCAGGGACATGACAGGGTCTTAAGTAGGAAGGAGAAGTTTCTTTCTATACCTATGACAGAAATTCGTGAGGAAACTTAAGGATCTGAGTGAGAGGTTAAACCAAATAGGTAGCTCCGGTGTCAACTAGAAAAGTGATGGACTTACTGGCTACCTGGAACATTACCCTGGACTCAGAGAGGGTGATGGGAGTCACCAAGTCTAGGCTAACCTCTGCCAGACTGAAGAGTTCAAAGGCTGGAAGAGTCTCAAATTCAGTGAGGCTGGACCTCGACTGGCATGGCATAGAGGATGAGCCCAGCCCACTTGGGGCATTCTGCTGTCCAGTGCCCAGGATTTCAGCAGACAGGGCAAGGCCTTGTCAATGCTTCGGGGTCAGGGCAGTACTGTAACCAATGACCTTTCTTGTCGCATTTGTAGTAAGTTCCTGGCAGAGTTGACTTGGGCTGAGATCTGGCAGGATAGAACCTCATGGACTTCCCCTGTCCCCATTGTGAGGTCTCTGGTAACCTCAGGGGAGCTACCAAGGCATGGGCCTGGAATGTAGCCTTCTGTTGCAGTCAAGCCTGTCAGGAAGACTCTGTTCCCTCCTCTTAGGCATGAAAGATCACCTTCACCCATTCCTGTTTTGGGGACCCTCCTCAGCCCTATTAAATTTCTTTCTAATATCTGGTGCTGAATGAGAAATAGAATGGGTAGTCAGAACCATGGACCCGCTGGAGAAGCTGGGTCAAGGCAAGGATATTGAACCATGGTCTCTTGTAACCAATTTTGGAAAATGTCTGGATTTTCATCAGTTCACTGTGTAATCTCTCAGAGTTTATCAAAATTAAAAACTATTACTGAGATCATCTCCATAACCGTAAAGCAAGAAGCAGATCAGGAGGTTCCACCTCTGCCAGCCATTCTGACCTGGTTGATAGTCCCAGTAGGGTTCTGTAGTTGGCACTGAGACATGGCCCACAGAGACCATATTGTCCACTAGGTGGGTCTGGTCTGCATGCTGTCTAGCTGCTGCCTGAACTTGACTTCACTACTAGGGAGTGAGAGTGGGGGCCCTGACAACAGAGAGATCATGCCAGTTAGATCATAGGCTTGGGACAGATAATAAGACTCCTAGATATAAACAGAAGGATTAGCAGAGAAGAAACTCAACCGCTTTTCTATCTGTGACAGATCCTGAAGGGAGAAAGGAGAATAGATTGAACAATCCCATTGGCTCCAGATACCTCTCAGAGAGGGCAGAGGAGGGTAAGGAGTCTGGCAAAACTGGATATGAGAAGAGACCAGGGAGGATTCAGGGGAATTAGGCCAATATATGGAAGGGGACCATGATGTAGGTTGTGGCCTAGATGGATAGGGAGGAGTGGTTAGGAGGAAGGGGAGGAAAGAAAGATAAGGAGGAGGGAGTTGCCTCTAGACCTTTGTACTGGAGGGGGAAAAAGGGAGTGGGGTACATAGAGGGACGAATTTGAGAAATTTTGGCCACTGAATGGAACATGTAGCCCCAGAGGAGGGAGATGGGTGGGCAGAGTTCAGGGGAGTGGAAAAGAGCATCACAGTCGGGGCAGAATTTTCAGGGTCCCAGTTCCCAGATAGGCAGGAATCTGGAGGCACCATGCTCTCATCAAAAAGACCAGTGTTGTGGGACACCGGCTACAGAAGGAAGGGCAGGAGTGTAGTGTCCAGAAACCAGGGACTTATGACAGTTCTGTACACTTGTCCCCACACTGGCAAAACATTTTCAAGGTCACAGAGGATGGTAAATTCAAAAGTTTCCTCCAGTGGTCATCTGGACTCATTGTCAAGAACGTATTTTGGCCAGGACTTATTGCACAGAGAAATCAGGCATTCAGGACATACAGTGTCAGATAGTGCCAATTTGAAAGATTTTGTAAAACAGATCTCAAAGGTGTTTAGGGATGTGGCTTCAATCTACACCTGCCCATTTCACAAGCCCGTGTTGGAACCCAAAGCCTAAAGCACTGAGTCTGGAGCTGTAGACTTTGGGTCAAAAGAGCGGTGTGGGTATACCCTTGAGCAGGATGTCTCCTACAGAAGGAATCTGGTAATGTGTTGGGGCCCTGGCATGACTACATCTTTCGCAAGGTACCCCAAAATCAGAAGAGGCCCTGAACCTCTAAGGCAGTGACTTGGAAAGGGCAATTTACCAGGCTGAGAGCTGATCTTGTCTGACAGAAAATGTGTGGGGGGGAGATGCGTGTTTTCCCACCATTCAACTCAAGGTCAATGGGGGAAAATCAGCCCCCTCCCATCCAAACGCACCAATGAAAGGTATCTGTACCCCAATATTAAACCCCTCCACCAATGCAGCAAATAAAACCAAGCCCAATAAAACCAAATTAAGAAAAAGTCCAGATTTAACAAGTAAAACACTTCCGGATAGTCTCCTGGCCCCCAGAGAGGAGATTGGGAGAAGGAACCAGGAAACTACCCAGCCTTTCTGTAAGAGATCATTTAAATGCCTTATAGGCATGGTCTTGAGCATCTCCGCGGGAGGAGTCCCTGTTTCACAGACTTTCTGAGACTGGGCATGTTATGGAGTGAGGGCAGAGGCCCGAGGCAGAACTCCATTCAAACATCCCAGACTCCTTGGGTACGGTCAGCATTTGACCTGGGTTTGGTTCCTAAACAGCACACCAGACGATAGATTTTTTTCTTTCATACATGAATATTAATTCTCTCCACTGATGCAATAAATCAGGTCAGGCAAATCAAAGTCCAGGTTTTAGTCTGAGCAATGCATTCCTGGGTGGATCGAGGAGAAGAGGAGAAACCATTAGGGAGAAACACATGGTAGATTGAGGGACCTTGCCTCGGATAGAATGTAGATGTGGTACTGAGCTTCCCAGGGGGAGGAGTTGACCCCAGCAGGCTTTCTTTGGATGGGCGCTGTAGGGAGAAGCTCCGGGGAAGGGGTTGCCACTTGGTGCACTAAGGGCATAGCTTGGAGAGGGTAGCTCCAGGGTTATACCTAATAATCTTCGACAGAATGGTAATGAAGATTTATTTATTAAGTTTTATAGTTTTATATACATGTTGTTGTGTGCCTAGCTTATTTTACTAAGCAAGATGACATCCAAATCCATTCAGATGCTCCCAAGTAACAGAATTTAAATACTGGAAAATATCCCATTGTGTCTATGTGCCGCATTTTCTTACGAATGAATTGACCCCTCAGTTACCGCCATTACTTAGCTATCTTAAATAGCTCTATAATGAGCAGAAGAGTTCAGATGTCTCTTCAACCTGCTGATTTTAAGGAAATAGGGCCTTTTTTTTTTAACATGGAAGCATGTGTTCCACTAAATATTGGGTGTCTATTGTATAAGGAAAGAATAATGAATATTCAGGGACAATTAGAAATCTTCAAACAGTCTTAAAAACAAAGCCAAAGCCATGATTCAGCAGTTTGGCAGATTTTCTTCCCATCAAGATCTGGCATAGAAACAGCATAGCTAATATCTCTGAGGGCTGAAGTTCTCCAAGTCTTTCTGCCTGCCTCACTGTTTAAGCTATAATATTGAATGCCATCCCTTTGTCTTTACTCCTCCATAATTAGATGCTCACTGCAGAAGCACAGTCTTGAGTTTGGTAAACCACACCTGAATTATTTTTTCTTGGCTCTGCTTCATGTATGGTTTTTGGTCTCTGACTCAACCCAAGTAAATTCTGGACGATATAATAGCTACTAATTCACATATTCATGCTAAAGGTTTGCTTTTCCCAGGCAGTAAGCATTTCCAGGGAGAAATGAGTGATGGACTTAGAAAATGGTGTTGAATTGAATTTCTGGGAAAAGACACATTTACACCAAGGAACCTCAGGCCAAAGTTACTTGGGACAATTAGGGGAGCAGAGCTGACTGTTTCTCATCTTGATTGGAGGCAGTTGGTATCACTTGATATTCTAAATCGTGCCCAAGAGTTCTCTGACATTTTTTACTCAGACGGGGAACTAAATATCATTAGAAAATGTGCCCCGTATGATCACACACTGAGCCCTTTCTGGTTCCAGGGGAGGATCAGGCTGGTCTGCATCCAGGAGACTTGGCGTTAGTTTGCAGCTGGAAGGGAGCTTGGCTGGAACAGGCAGTGAATGTCATCTGAAGATGAATCAGACTGTCTGTGACCCACTGGGGGAGAAACCGACATTCCTGTTACTTTATTTTCCTTTTAAAATTGTTAAACCTTGCCATTGTGAGCTAGGTTTTCTCATGATTGACACAGAGAGAGAGATCAACATTCAGAATTCTCAAGGGTGCCTTAGAAGATGATTATACTGCTTTTTTTTTAACATTACAAATATTATATTTAAGACTCCAAATAATTTTAAAACAGGAGAAAACTGAGAATTTTGATCAGTTGGTGATAACCATATTAGCTTCAATACTGGTTTATATGAATATGTCAAACCCATTAAGTACTTTCAGCATTACATATTCAACTTGATCATTAATGGCAGGTGCATTTTGACACATTTATCAGTGAGTTTTGACACATATACAAGGGTATGTTCAGCAATCAGCTTTGACTTACACTTCACAATTTGAAGTATAATAGGAAAAGAAGAAACAAAAGCAATTGCTTGTTTGGTAGAAAGAACTTAAGAGATGGGGCTTTCAGGCCACATGGACTAGTTCTAATGCTGCCAACACTAATAGCAAGTATTCTCAGGTGAAACAATTAATCTCTGCATTCACTTATCACAAATAAATTAGGACAATGATTTAAAAGTACATATAATAGAAGCATTAATCCATTCAAGTTTTAACTGTTGAATTTTTCATTTAGATAATGTAATAAAATATTTCCTAAGTATCTTTAATTTACTTACTTATTTATAAGTATTTAATATCTAAGTATCTATTTGCATTCTGCTGGAAATTCAGAATTTAGTGGTGAATAAACATTTTGCTCTAGAAAAGAATATTTACAATACATATTAAGATTTAAGGACACCCTCAAATATTTTGTCACATTGATGTGTTTTGAAATGGATCATTCAACTCCAAAACTTTTTTTTATTGCGTACATGATTGTATAATCTGCTGTTACAATAAGGACATTTTCATACGAGTGTATCCTGTTCATTGAGCCTATCCCACAGATTTAGGTATTGTTAGTAGAGATGCAGTCAAAATTAATATAGAAGTATCTCTGTGATTAGTGAACTTGGAGTATTTTAGGTAAGTATGTAGGGATGGTATAGCTGTGTCATTTGGTACTCTCTACTCTTTCTTCCTCCCAGTAGTTCCCTTTGTTCCCAAAACAGATTCATTGCTGCCCTGGTGTTGTATTTTATATTCTACATAGCAAGAGTTGCTAATTTTTATTGCATCTGAAACACTCTAACATCACCTTGTGCGTTATCATTCACTTTGGTCACTACATTTTTCTTTCCATTAATTGTTCAAAGAACTTAGATGCAACTCCAATGCTGTTGTGATTTAGTAGAACACAAATCTTTTATTTACTGTATATGTGGAAATTCCTATGCATAGATTTTAAGTGTCTTAACTTGAAACAGGAAACATACATGGACTAATACATGTTAATTATCTTGAGTTCGCTGTTCTTCAGATGTCAGCACATTACATCAGATACAGTATATAAACATAATTTAAAATTGTAGTGTAGTACATACATGTACATTTAAATACTACTTTTTATTTCACAAAGAAAAGTTAGATGCTTGTTATTATGGATTTGTTACGATATGGGGAGACACCAGAAGCAACACTAAATTTTATTTCTTCACCTTTGACTCTGAAAAACACTTTTCTTCCTTCAATATGCTTTTAAAGAGGATAGGACAACGTGCCACTTGCTATAGTTCTTGATGTTCTCTTACCAGGAGAACTTTTATGAATATTCTGAGAACACATTATATTTATTGGAAAATAAGAACAGAAGTTCTGGACAGGGCATCATTAACTACATGTAGCTTTTTTATTTAAATGATTTATTTCTACTACATAGAAAACTACACATGGATTTTTTTTTATTAGCAACAAGTCCAAAATAATTTAATTCACTATATCCCACTGTAAAGGAAAATGGAATCATGAACTTTGCAGGTAAATGGATGTAAACTAGAAAACATTTTACTGAATAAGATAACCAAGACAGAAGACAAAAACTACCTTTTCTGAGTTCCCCATTTCCAAATCTTCAGATGTGAGTCTACAACCTTGAGTAGCCACAGAAACCAGATAAGTAAAAGGGACCATGTGGGAGGGGAGAAATATTAGATTTATGTAAAATTACTGCATAGGCTAGCTAGGATTGTGCAGCAAAACCCTGTCTCTAAATAAATAAATTACCTAACAGAGTAAATAGCTCAATGTCTGTGTCTGGAACTCACAGATAATCTTCTGAGACTCAAATGACTCGCTCATCTCCACTTCTCTGGCTTTGTCCTCTTCAGCACGATAGTCTCTCGTTAGCTTACGTCAGCCCCTACCCCACACCTGCCAGTGTCCTTGGTGATCATTTCACAGCGCTAGAATCTCCAGTATTCTGTGTCTCCACTGCAAAAGAGGCTGCACCTTCAAAATAGCTTCTCCTGGCATCTTCAAGACCTCTGGCTCTGACTCATGGTGCCAGGCCTCAGCTTTTCTACCTAACCCACACAATCCTGAGGGCACCATTGCAACTAGACTGCACCTTCAGCCATGACCTCCCCTGGCCTTCTGTAGCGTCAGGTCTCACCTGTTCTCCACAAACTCTCCGTTCCTTCAAAACCAGTGTGATGTGTGGGACTCGTACGTATTACTAAGTTTGTCTGTGAGCGTGAGATCAGTCACGTTCCCCCTAGATCAGAGCTTCTGTGTAATAAGTCTAAGGGAGCACATCCCAGAAGATTCCATCTCTGTGGTGCTGGTCCCTTATTAGTTACATACGATTTCTCTCAACTCAACTAAATAGCATCAATCATCCCAGTAATCAAAATATTTTATTTCATTTGTGCAGTTCTCTTGTTAATCACAGCTAAGGTTTCAGCCCCAACTGACCAGAAACCGTATATTCTTAATTAAAATATATCACAAAATATCCCTTGGAATGGCCTTCCTCATCTGCTTTTTCTCAAAATCCTTATCTTTCAAGCTCCCCAAAAGCAGCTTATAAGCTTAGAGCATTTCATGGCTTTTCCATCCCAAAGTTCCAAACACTTTCACAATTCTCCCCCAAACAACTAACATGGCCAGGTCCATCCTAGCAACAGCAGCATCTCTGGTACCAAATTTGGTCCTAGGTTGCTTCTCTGTTGCTCTAACAAACACTGAGCAAAATTAATGTGGAAGAAGAAAGGGTTTATTCAGCTTGCTGGCTAGAGTCTGTTATCACAGGAAACTAAGTCAGGAACCTGGAGAGGGGAACTGAGGCAGAGACACAAAACGAGAACACAGAGGTTAGTAACAGAGGGTGGGAGAACATAACCTGCTCTCCATGTGTTCCTCCATCTGCTTTCTTCTACTATTCAGGACCACCTGCCGAGAAGTGAGCTGGACTTTCCCACATCAATCATTAATCAAGAAAAGGACCCACAGACTCACCTAAAGGCCAAGCAGATGGGAGAGTTTTCACAACTGAGATTCCAAAATTAAACAGCATGGGCTGAATAAAATTCCATTTTAACCTTTATTTTGAGACAGCCTAAAATTGTTCAAGCTACCTTTAAACTTGAGGTAATCATGCCTCACTTGAGTGGACAGTGTGTTTGTTTTTTTAACCTAAAGTAAATAATGAAAAAGTATTATTTCAGATATCCCTATTTTGTCTTATAATGGAGAAGACTGGGGGAATTAAGTCTATAATTCAAATTACAAAAATAGTTTCCTAGAAATCGGATAACTTACTCTTAAATCTGCTGCCCCAATCTCCCTGGATACTTTTCTCTCATATGAATTCATAATGAATAAATGGACACACAGAGTGGCTAATGGAGACAGAATTGTTTGCAGCCTCCCTTGTTCCTTTGCAATTAAGGAACCCACTTAGGAACATGGTCAAATCATGCACTGCAACATTTTAATACAAACGGATTTAACATGGCAACATTTCCATCTAAATTTGCTGATCTGGTTCCTGTTCTGCTGTGAGAAGAGGAGAACTTTGAGGAGAGACTGTCCTGATAACCATTGTTCTCCAAATCTCAATGTTTTCATGGTTTTGTCCAAGCCCAACTAGCCTTGCTGAGGGTTCGTCTCAAAGGAGAAGTGTTTTTTCATCTCCACACAGCTACTCTTTTTAACATAATGCACTTGATATTGTCGTGAGCTTGCTGTTAGGAGTGGGTGATAAACATTCCATTTTGAGTCTATCAGATTTAGGCAGGTATGTTTAACAGGGCAACACTTGAAAATTGAAGTGAAAATGGGTTTAGAAAAAAAAAACTTCTTTTAGTGCATTGACAGCTTTAACTAATGTTAGGAGAAATGTATGACCAGTTTTACTTGAATTTCTTTTGACCTTGCTGGTGTGTGTGTGTGTGTGTGTGTGTGTGTGTGTGTGTGTGTGTGTGTGTGTGTGTGTGTGTGTTTAGGGGTTTTGTTTGTTTCTCCTTTGACAGTCTGCCATTTTCAAGAAGTACTCTGTTTTCTTAAATAAAGAAAGAGACTCAGAGAAGCAGTTACTCCAAACAATCTCCAGAACACAATTTCAGCTCTCGGTCTAAAATATTTGGCACTTTCGGGTAATAATTTATAATCCTCCATCAGACCCTGCCATTTGAAGTAATCACAGTTTTGTTATTTTATCTCAAAAATTGTGTTCTCTGGGACTGCCATTCAGAGAAAAAAAATATACCAAAATACAGATAAAACCAATCATTCTGTCATCCCCTCTTCTGCATCTTAGTGGAGATGATGGTGACATATGAAAATTCTTTGAAAGAAGGATTGCCTCCGTCTATCAGCACGAGCACAACTTGTTTTGTGTTGTCAGATAACAATGCTGACGAGAGCAGTGCAAACACACACGGACAGGAGCGTCGGTGGAAAAGTCCATCACTCAGTTCCTACCAGTAACAAATAAATGGAGAAAAATATACATTCATTACATGGTTGAAAGACTCAAAGCCCATAACATTTAGGAATGCAATTTCCAGACAGCCAGTGAACATTTTCCGGAGCTATAGCAGAATTTCAATAGGACATTGGTTCGTCCTCAAAGGCCCACGTTTATTGTTTGTATTCTTTTCCACGTTTCTGTATGGGACATTCTCTTTACCGCTCCAGTCAGAGGGAAATGTTGACAAGGATGTGGTTCAGAACCTAATACAATAATTAGCAAGTGGATACATTAGTGAAAAAGAGGATTGATAAGGTTTGACTTCTGGTCAGCTAATGTCGGAATCATTATGTCAATATTCTCAAAGTTTTGCAGTTTTGTTAACAAGATGTACTGAAGTGTTCTTGCATAAAGAATGTTAAATAAAGGGTAACAAAATCACAGCAAAGGGTATTTTGTATTTTAAAGAATGTAAGTGTAAGGCTTTGAACTGAGGTATATGGTTATATTTCTTACTGGACTGAGTAGCTAGTATAAAGACAATCCAAATGAAGATTCACTCCTGGTGAAATGGAACCAGAGTTCTTCAAAGCTAGCACCTGAGGGACATTCAGTTATTATAAGTTCTGTTTAAGCTTAAATAAGTTTATTTTCTCTGTTTACTGTTTCATTGTCCACAAAAATCAAACAATAATCCAACTTCAAGGATACACATAGAATATGTATCTTTTCTAACCTAATGTTTATAGTACCATTCTTCAGATATATTTTTATTGTTGTTTTATAACATAGAACAAAATAATTAAACAGCAATTTATTTTATACTTTACAGAAACCAAGTTGATCAAGGGGGTAGGCTTTTCTCTCAGACTCTTGCTTCTGCAAACTTCCTGCTATTGAACATTCCCCCAACTCTACTTATGCTGTAGGCATAATTACGTTAACTTCATATATTGAAACCTAAACTCTGGATGTCATGGTATTTGAAGATGGGGATTTAGAGGGGTATATAGGTTGAGATGTAATCATGAGGATTAGTGGTATTAGAGCCTGTATTTAAAAAAAATACTTGCTCTCTTACTCTGAACTGTGTGAC
Organism: Ondatra zibethicus; assembly: GCA_004026605.1. Taxonomy (NCBI): domain Eukaryota; kingdom Metazoa; phylum Chordata; class Mammalia; order Rodentia; family Cricetidae; genus Ondatra; species Ondatra zibethicus. The sequence goes on from PVIU01011082.1 coordinate 60,101, forward strand.
TCCACCTCAGAAGGAACCAAAGGGCATTTTGATCTTGGAGGTCTTGGTCTCCAGAACGGTGAGATATAAAAATGTGTGTTACATAAGTTCCCAGTTTGTGGTATTTCATTATAAAAGCCAGATTGAACTGGAGCACCCTCACACTAATTATTACATTACATGAAAAATATTATGATTCCAGTTATCATTGTTCGCTATATTTTCTGAGGAGATGTGTGTTGAAGAACAGCTATTCAACCTCACCTACACAGTACTCTATTTAATCTCTGGTTTATTTTCTTGTTCTTGCCAAAACTATGCCTCGTTCAACCATGTCTGGCAAGATAATTATAATTCAGTATATCACAAACTGGTGGTGTGCAGTTTCTTTCATGTAGAAAAGTAAAAGTCCAATATATAGATTCATTTCTTCTGATTAGCTGTAAAGGATCATCAGAGAGAGTCATTTTATTGATAAAAGTAAAATTAAACTTTTGAATGAGTTTGTTCTCTTCTGGTTTTAAAGCAAGACCAATTCAATTTCCTGAGAAAAAAAATGATCTTTAAAAACTAAATTCCTGGGGATTAAAGTCACGTGATGTCTAGACATTATGAGTAAACTAGAACTGTACATTACGCAGCAGAAGCCAGAGACAGATTTCAGAGGAATCTTTGGCTTTGAAGTTCTTCTGGTTGCTTAGAGAGTCTGTGATGCTGTCACCCAAGCAGGGGGAAGGCTTAGCCTTTTGTGCTCAAGTAACCAAAGGCAAGTATTTGCCACCATTAGAATGCTACTAATGCAGCTTTTTGATACTGAAAAATATATTAACATTTACTTGAAATTTATATAGTTCAGTCTTAATGTTGTCTCTTAAAAATCAAACCATAAAGAGCAGTACAGGAAATATGTTTAACCTGTTTGCAAAAAGGGATCAAAGAGAAAAGCTTGTTTATACCTTCCTTGAATCAATTAGTGTTTTACTACTGCCAAAACTGCAATAATGACCATTAAGAAAAAATCCTTCTGGTGAAGAGAATAGGTTCTCTGGTCTGGGTAGAGACCTAGACATTCCAGTTGGTCCAGGTCAGTCACCTGGCCAAGGAACCTCCCATAGGAAGGTGGGTTCACCTCAAACAATGTTTGATAAACAGAATAGCTTTTGCTTTAATGAAACACTATGTTTTTCCTTCCTCAACCTCCTACTCCACAGTTCTGTCTTAGTAGCTACCCTGAGGTTCAGCAGGGTTTGCCCAAATTTTAAAGGTGAATAAGAAAGACATAACTTTCTTACTTCCTTTGTTCAAAAATATTTTGTTAATTCTTTCAGAATTCTATACAACATACTTTGATTGTATCTGCTGTCAATTCTTGCTCTAAATTCCTCCAGCTTCCACTCAGTTTGTGCCTTCCTTTTTTTAAATTTAATAATCCATCATTTGTGCTGTCCTTATTTAGTTAGCTGTGGGAACGGGGTTCTGGATAATCAACCAGGAGCCTCACCTTAAAGAAAATTGACTGTGCTTCCCCATAAGACATGAACTATTCATAGCTCCTCAGCTAACGGTGAAGACTTATGAACCACTCCCTCCCCCATGCTACAGTGCTGATGGCTTGATCACGTGTGGACCTTGTGCATTTAATGACACTTGCTGTGAGCTCCTGATGCAACAGTTCTGTTGGTGCAGAGGACACTGACATTTACCACTTGACCCTGGTAGTTTTCCTTAGAATTCTATGAAATTGTCCTTGAACTTTCCACTTTCATTCTTAAATTCTTTTATTAATGAGATTGAATCTCCAAAGGGGACCCTGATTCCCTTGAGTTGTAACTTGATGCTATTGTTTAGGAATGTGGACTTCCAGGCTGTCCTCTGGAAAGATCTTGGTCTGCCTTGGCTGCTTCTCTAGGAATAAAACATTGACTCATCTTGCTTTAAAATGTCCCGATGAAAGGCCAGCACATAGAAGTGTCCTGTGAGTACTTTTGTTGTCATTGTTCCTCTGGATATTGTAAGAACACATTATAACTATAACATATTTTGAAACTTTCCTTCCATGTGTGATTATCCCCTACTAGTGTAAGTTGGAGAAATATTACTATGAATGTGTCACCATTTACTTAATTTTAGATTCAGAGTTAGACTCTGACTTTTATAAGTCATCATTGGGTGTTTTATCTATACCACTTAAAACCTATGATAGTCTAACCACTTAAAAAGTATTTTACCTTTTGACATTTCAGTTTCATCTTTTCCCATCCTATCATGCTGTTAGAATATGCCATATTCTATGTGAAGTAACAAGTAACAAAACCAAATCTAACACAGAAAATGTTATTTGCAAGACATAACTCTCAGTTAGTGAGATATCTTAAATTTATGTTTTATAATAATCTTATAACCATCCTTCAGGATATTTATCTTTGCTCAGAAACTGATATTGACAAGTAGAAGTTCCCTTTAATCATTCCAGGTGAGGAGTTGTTGAAAATTCAACTCAATATATGACACTGCTTAACATTTGCAAATCATTCAACCCTAGGAAAGAAACCTGTAAACTGAACTAGGGGACAAGAGCTCAGATTCCTTTAAGCCACATCAGCAAAGGCAAATCAAAGACAGAACAGCAATGTTAAAAACAAACAAACAAAACGCAGAACACATAAATACCCAGGGGAAGTGTATGGATTTACTAAATACTTTTACCTGTATTTCATACATAAAATTGACCCCATTCTTTTTTCCCTGCTCTTCCAGAAACTAGAGAAAATTAATCATTATCTGTCCTTATACCACACACACAAATATAAGAAAATACAAACACCAGAAGTAATTGAGAAGCCTCAGTTTTTAAGAATGAAACAAAATACCAATTATCCCTGAAAACATACATACATGTAAATAACATATAAACTGAGCTGGTTGTATTTATGTATCTAGGATTATGTGTGTGTATAACAACAATTAATGAATACAAGGGCATGAATTTGAAAGAGAATAAGGAGAGGTATATTGGAGGATTTGGAGGGGGAAAGGAAAGGGGGAAATGATGCTAATTGCATTACAATATTAAAAATATGAGAAAATTTGAAATATGTTTGTTTTATATGACAAACACTTATCTTGCATAAAAGTAAGAAGTGTGTGCTAGTGGCATCCTGGGCCCCTGTAGAACTCTACACTGAGTTCTAGTTCCTCTGACTGTGGAAAGCAATTTAGAAAGTATTTTACCTTTTGACATTTATCGGGCAAAGTTTCCTTGGGGACGGAGACAATTGATACAATGCTGAGAGAAGAGAGAACACCATGAATACCATTGGGCAGGTGCAAGTACGAATTTCAAGGCTCAGTTGTATATTTGCTTTTGATCTTACCAGTGTGTGGATCTAAACTAAACGTATAGATAGCTCATAGGGTAGCAAGGAGTAAGGATGGGTGGAAAGTTAAAACCAGTTGTTTTCTTTGTGATAGTAGAACAAAATGATGTTTCATAGAGTGATGATAAAGTTAGAATACACTGGATGGAATGCTGTTTCCTTCTGATGTTGAACCTTCAGTTTAGAAGCATTTGTCCTATGCTCAGGGCAACTAGAATAAAGCTGAGTCAAGTGTTTTTTCCTTAGCATAGGGACAACAGCATTAAGTTCCTCTCTCTCTCTCTCTCTCTCTCTTACCTACAGCTGGTGTGATGGTGTTCAACATTTACAATTTCAGAATCCATTAGCCACATAGAGCTGTTGAACACTTGAAATGTGGCTCAAGTGATTAAGAAATATAATTTCAATTTTCACATATATAATAATCTAAAAAACAGAACAATTGGTTAATCCTCCTTCTTCTGCATCCATCAACAAATACTACCAGCGTGCACCACCACAAGACAAAATGACAGCCTACAGAATGGGAAAAGATCTTCACCAACCCCACATCAGACAGAGGACTGATCTCCAAAATATATAAAGAAGTCAAGAAATTGGTCATCAAAAGAACAAATAATACAGTAAAAAAAAAAATGGGGTAAAGACCTAAACAGAGAACTCTCAACAGAGGAATCTAAAATGGCTGAAAGACACTTAAGGAAATGTTTAACATCCTTAGCTATCAGAGAAATGCAAATCAAAACAACTCTGAGATTCCATCTTATACTGGTAAGAATAGCAAAAACCAAAAACACTGATGACAACTTATGCTAGAGAGGTTGTGGGATAAAGGGAACACTCCTGCTTTTCTGGTGGGAGTAAAAACTAGTACAGTCACTTTGGATAACAGTATGGCAATTTCTCAGAAAATTAGGAAATAACCTTCCTCAAAACCCAGCAATACCACTTTTGGGTATATACCCACAGGATGCTCAATCATACCACAAGGACATGTGCTCAACTATGTTCATAGCAGCATTGTTTGTCATAGCCAGAACCTGGGAAAAACCTAAATGCCCTTTGACTGAAGAATAGATAAGGAAAATGTGGTACATTTGCACAATGGATTATTACACAGCAGAAAAAAAAATAATATCTTGAGATTTGCAGGCAAATTGATGGATCTAGTAAACATTATATTGATTGAGGTGAATCAGACCCAGAAAGACAAACATCATGTTCTCACTCATAAGTGGCTTTTAGACATAAAGCAAAGAAAACCAGCCTACAATTCATAACCCAGAGAATCTAGACTACAATGAGGACCCTAAGACAGACATACACGGATCTAACCTACGTGGGAAGTAGAAAAAGGCAAGATCTCTTGAGTAAGTTGGGAGCATGGGGAACATGGGAGAGGGTAGAAGGGAAGGGAAGAGGAAGGGAGGGGAACAGAGACTAATGTAGAGCTCAATAAAATCAATAAAAATGTTTTAAAAAACTGAACAATCACCTGTGGCTATGGGTTGGAAATAGCATTTGTCTGGCAAATATCAAAAGTATGCTACTTAAAACATTTTATTAGGGCACACAGAAAACTTCTCTTTTTGTGCAATTGTGACAGAAAGGGATATAGTCCTTGGATATGTGCATAAATATCCCTATGTCTTCCCCCAAAGAGGGCATCAACAATGAGTCACTCCCTTCCAGTGGACATACATCAAGAAGTAGATAGCAACAGTGACATCCACAGAGTCCCAGCAGCACCACAAACAAGTGACTCCTTCCATCCAGGTTCAGTGTTTGTTACTCAGTATTGAGAATATAAATATACAAATTGAAAGCAATAACCAGTGGATACACATCAACAAGTAGATAGTAACAGTGACATCTAAAGAGCCCTAAGGGAAAAAGGGCAATCCCTATCCCATGCTTTGAAGTGAGAAAAGTTGTAGGCTCTCATAGTTTCTTGAGTATGTGTTCTATATACTATCACCTCTATTCCAGATCAAATTTAAGATACTTAGAAATCATTGAAAGGTGATGACGTGGTATAGTATGTATCACTCTTAATGGAAACATTTGATAAAGTGTACAGTAATTGTTCACAGGAAACAAAATTTCCCTCATCACAATGGCAGTTCAATTTCTGGGTCGCCAAGAACTTGGCATTTTTTATACACAATGTTTTGTCGAGCCAGCAGTCAAACAGTTATTGCCTAAAGTAGAATGATCAAGAACAGGGGGGTGGAGTGGAGAGGAGGGGAGGGGAAGAAAGGGAGGGGAGGGAGGGGAGGGGGGGGGGGGGAAGGGAAGGGAAGGGAAGGGAAGGGAAGGGAAGGGAAGGGAAGGGAAGGGAAGGAGGACCAGGATACTTTTGGGAAAAGTGGGAAGATTTTGCAGCCACAATCTACATTGCTTTGCCAGTTGTTCTCAAGCTTGAGTAGTAAAGTGTGTTCCTCTAGATGTCCAGTTAAAACTTTTAGGAACTAGTCTAGAACATCAAACTTAGGAAATCTGGCCTGGGCCCTGAGAATGTATACCTCCAGCAATTGTCCAGATAACACAATAATGCTCTAATTAAAGTAAAATACTAAAATACTTTGTATTTTAGTCTTGTTTTGAAATTTAACATTCTGGTGATGAAGCTGTTCTGTTTTCTTTGCAGGCTCTACCATAGGGTGTGTGTGCGTGTGTGTGTGTGTGTGTGTGTGTGTGTGTGTGTGTGTGTGTGTGTGTGTGTGTGTGTGAGAGAGAGAGAGAGAGAGAGAGAGAGAGAGAGCAGACACATGTGTGCGTGTTTCCTCTCTTTTTATTTGCTGTTCTTGGGTTATTAAATTATTCTTTTAATGCTTCCCAAGAATGAGACCTAAATAAAGCTTTTAGCTTCTTCCTTTCCCATGTCTTTCCTTTCTCCACTTTATTTTTTAAAATCAGCCCTTCTCACCAGCAATGGATGAGAGTTCCCCTTACTCCACATCCTCTCCAGCATAGGGAATCCTTGGTGTTTTTGATTTTGGCCATTCTGACAGGTGTAAGATGGTATCTCAAAGTTGTTTTGATCTGCATTTCCCTGATTGCTAAGGAAGTTGAACATGACCTTAAGTATCTTTTGGCCATTCGAACATCCTCTGTTGAG